>WOXC01011198.1:0-61818 GCA_011680675.1 Gymnobelideus leadbeateri | reverse complement strand
TTGTGAGGTAGAAAGTGGCAATATTTAAGTTCTAGGTTATATTCATTACTTACTGACTGCATACATTGAACACAGGTTCCTCATCTATAAAATATCCATAATGATATTTATACTACTTGTCTTCACAAGGTTTTTATGTGAATAAAACGATATAATGTGTATAAAACATGTCGTAACTGCAAAACGATATATAAATATAAGATAGTCCCATTAAGTAGTATAAAAGTTGCTGAAAGTAACCATTTGAGGTGTTACAGATTGTTGTGATACTACCATCATATCTATTTCTAAAATGTGTTTTCCTGGAGTCTTATAAATCTGAGAAAGAGAATTTACACTAATAAGAGGAGGGGAAAATATCTTTATTAAGCCAAATATCACAAAGAATACCCTCTATGACAAAGGTAGAATAATGAAACTAGGGAGAAACAGGCTTTTTAAGAAAATAATATTCATAAAGAGACAAAGAAATGAGAAAAAAATAAGGGGAGAGAGAGGACTGCCTCAAAGAGGAGCACAGACTTGACTGAAAAATTTGGATTTCAGAAATACATTCCTGTAAGGTAGAAATAAGGACAGTTTATAACCATTACTGATATTTATATTTTATGTAGTCCTTTAATTTTCATAAAGTATGACTTAATACAAAAATTTCCTGCAAGTGAATAAGAAGGAAGACACTATTTGCATCCAGAGAAGGAACTGATAAATAAAAGTATGTATAGAATATATATCACACACACACACACACACACACACACACACACACACACACATTTATTTGTGTCTAATTTCTGTTTGGGGGGGTGGGGGAAGAAAAAAGGAAGAAATTCACACGATAATTTTGAATATTTAAAAGGAGCAAAAAAGTTGTATATAAGAGATTTTAAGTTTCATGTACAATTATCTTGTATTATGTTTATGGAAGAGCTAGATTTAATCCATAAATTTAAAATAAATAAATTTTAATTGCTTTTCTCCAACTAAAGTATGTTTTATCAATGTTTTCAAAGTCAAATAGAAATAGATTGCTATAGTCTGCACATTGACTTTGAAAAAAACCACATATCAACATTATCTATGTCTTGTATTTTATTTTTTAAAAATTCCAATTTCATTTTATTATAGATTCAAATTAAAGAGTGATTGGACTTCTTAAACCCTCAAGAGCAGAAGTAAATAATAAAAATTGGTGGAGGCTACAGAAAAGTAGAGTTTGGTTAAGTTAAAGGAAATCTTTCCTAAGAAAGTTTTTTTTTATAAAAACAGTACATTTTCAAACAAAAAAACACTGCTTAAAGTGAGTTATGATTGTTACTTATAACGATTCAATGTGTCTAAAGTAGCTGTCTTGTAAGTGCTTGCCATGATTTGATTCTAAAACTAATCTTTCCCCTGAAATGCTCTGTCTCCTAGCCTGACCACCCTTCTCTGTCTATTTTCAGAACAACACTCCTACATTCCTATGTCTTTTTTATCTTTTATAGTACACATAAATGATTTCATTTTGTCTTTCCTAAGTATTTCTAAAAAAAAAAAAAAGCCAAGGTCCGCTCTTCCTTTGGGATTTACATCAATTGCATTGTACTTCCAGGTATGTAAAGTATCTAGTTAAAAATACAGAATTAAACTGAACAAATCCCTCACTCAATTCCATTTCAAGGCATTGAAAAATCAACAACATGGAAAACCTTTTACTTCACCTAGAAAAATATACTATTTATTGTCATATAAATGTGTAGAAGTACAACATTCACACACTTTCTACTGGCAGATATGAGAACTACTTTACCTTTCACTCCTCTCTCCAAAAACCCTTAAGAAACATATTTAAAATTAACTAACCAGTGTTGCCATCTTTTAAAATATTTCACTCCTTGGGATTAGAGATTTGTTTAAATATTGCCAGAATTTCTTGTTTAATATGCTTTAAATTCTTAATGACAGTATGGGAACATATGAACTTTGGGAGTTAAAAATGGAACTGATGATGGTAAGTAAAGTGTATTTTGACTCTTTTTAGTCCAGTGACTTATGAAGCATGAGTCAGGGTGAAGATCATAAAACATCAAAAGACTGCATATGCAGTATTACGATCAGGAAGGGCCATCAGATCATGGTGAGAGTTAGAATAGAAGATGGAAGCATTTAGAGACAAAATGGTCTCAGGCAAAGAAAGAATTCCTTATGATTTCTAGGCATTTGAAAAGGCACAATGGAAAGATTGGATAATGTTGGTATGAACCATGAGTGAGATATAGTAGAAAAGGGGAAAATATGGGGCAAAAAGGGTGGAAGTTGCATTAAAGAAAATTTTGTTAAAGGAAAATATCCCATAATGATTAGTTATTTAAAGGAGAAATGGGTGGATTATGGATATAGGAGGTTCCTACACAATGAAAAGCATCATGAAAATGCTACATTATCACTTGTTTTGGCTTGTGTAGAAGGAATTATTGTCTATGTAGAGACAGTGGTCTCTGTTACTCTTTAAAGACCTTTCCCAGAGCATTATTTTAAATTTTGTGACTTGTAGCAAGATTTACAAAATATTTTCATTTGATCTGCAGTTTATGACATGTCTTGTTTCAAGAAAGTCATTTAACTTCTCTGAATCTCTGTTTTATTATACTATACTATTTACTATACTATTATTATACTATTATACTATTATACTATACTAATATATATATATATATATATATATTAATCATTTGATTTTAAAACTTTGAATTCCAGATTCATTGCCTTTCTCCCTTGTCACCCACCCTTACTAGAAAGATAAGCAATACAATATAGGTTGTACATCTGTAGCTATGCAAAACACTTCCATAATAGATATATTATAAAAGACTGACTATATTTCCCTCCCTTTGAACCTACCTCCCACTTGTTCTATTCTCTACTTTGATTCTGCCCTTTTTCAAAAGTGGGTGCTTCCAACTTCCCTTCCCCCCCCTAGCCTGCACCCCCCTTCCATCATCCCCCCTCTTATCCTCTTCTTCCCTATTCTCCTGTAGGGTGAGATACCCTATTTAGTGTGTATGTTTTTCCCTCCATAAGCTAAATTCAATAAGAATAAGGTTGACTCATTCCCTTTTGCCTTCCTGTTCTTCCCCTTCTTTGTAACCATTTCCCTTTGACTCTTCTATATGAGATAGTTTACCACAATCTCTCACTCTCTTCTCTCATTACATTCCTCTCTCACCTCTTAATTTCACCTTTTAAGTATCATCCCTTACCATTAAAATGGTCCTGAGCCCTCTATCTATGTTTACCTGTACAAATATGTACACACATTCACATATATATTCACATACCCATATACCCTCCTTTATAAACATATATATATATACATATATGTATATATGTATTATGTGTGTTTACTTGTATTCAGTTCAATTATTCTCATATTGAGAAAAGTTTCATAAGTTACAATTATCATTTTTCCATGTAGGAATGTAAACAGTTCAACTTTAATAAGTACCTTATGATTTCTTTTCCCTGTTTACTTTCTCATGCTTCTATTGCTTCTTGTATCTGAATGTCAAATTTTCTATTCAATTCTGGTTGTTTTTGTTTCATCAAGGATACTTGAAAGTCCTCTATTCCACTAAATGACCATATTTCCCCCTGAAACATGATACTCAGTTTTGCTGTGTATGTGATTCTTAGTTTTAATCCCAGCAGCTTTGCCCTCCAGAATATCATACTCCAAGCCCTTCCATCCCATAGTGTAGAAGCTGCCAAGACCTGTGTTATCCTGATTGTGTTTCCACAATATTCGATTGTTTCTTCCTGGTTGCTTGTAATATTTTCTATATCCTCTCCTTGATCTGGGAATTTAGGGACCTGGCTAACAAATTCCTAAGGGTTTTGTTTTTGTTTTTGTTTTTTAATGATCTTTTTTTCAGGAGGTTATTGGTGGATTTTTTCAACCACTATTTTGCTGTCTGGTTCTAAAACACCATGGCAATTTTCCTTGAGAATTACTTGAAGGATGATTTCTAGGTTCTTTTTGTGATGATGGCTTTCCACTAGTCCAATTATTTTTAAATTATCTCTCCTGGATCTATTTTCCATTTCAGTGGTTTTCAAATGAGATATTTCACATTGCCTTCTATTTTTTCATTTGTTTGGATCTGTTTAATAGTGTCTTGATTTCTCCTAAAGTCACTAGCTTCGGTTTGCTCCAATCTAATTCTGAAGGAATGATTCTCTTCAGTGAGCTTTTTCAATTCTTTTTCCATCTGGTGAATTTGTATTTTAAGGAATTATCCTCATTGGCTTTTTGAGCCTCTTTTACCATTTGAGTTATTCTATTTTGTAAGTTATTTTCTTCAGTCAGGTTGTTGACTCTTTTCATGATTTTCTCGCATCATTCTCATTACTCTTCCAATTTTTCTCCACTTCTATTATTTGGTTTTCCAATCCTTTTTTAAGCTCCTTTGTGGCCTGTAACCAGCTTGTATTTTTCTTGGAAGCTTTTGGTGCAGGAGTTCTGACTTCATTGTCTTCCTCCTGTTCCATGCTTTGATCCTTTTTTTCCTCAAAATAAAATTCTAATATTGGATTCTTATGATTGCTTTGCTTCCCTCATTTAGTCATGTTTCCACTCAATTACTTAAATTTTGAGCTTTTTGCCACAGTAGAACTCTGCTACCAGACAGGGGAGCTTTTTAACAAACACTGGGCTTTTTCCAGCTTTAAAAGTTATTAGTTGGGTGTCCTCTCTGAAGCATCCACATGCTCTGGCTAGCTGGTCATATAGCCCAGGACCTCCACCCTAGACCATAATACGGATCTAATCACGTTAAACCAAGAGCAATTACCCCTTAGACTGGTTATTTGGTCCCCTACAGTCTGTTGGCCAGGAGATAAAGCTGCCAAATGGCTGTGCCTGCATGACTGCCAGGCCTCAGCAGCTTCTCCCTCCAGGGTATAAAGCTAACTAACCTCCCAAACTACAAGAACCCAAAATCTACAATGTATTGTCCTCTCCCTATGTCCTTAGCATCTAGGGGTTGATAATTCTGGAAACCACCACAGCTGCTGGTGATCTGAAGTCCCTTCAGCAAGAGGCTTTTCAGGCCCACCCTGGAGCTAAAATTTCTGGCTTGCTCGGTTAGGGTCAGCTTCCAGAGTGCTGAGCTGGATGCTCCCTACTGGCCTGCCAGTCTGTCCTCAGTATAAAGTTAGTTTCTCGGTGTCATTTTGTGGGTTCTGTAGCTCCAAAGTTTTTTCAGAGGCATCATTTACTTCATTATGAATTGGAGGTGCTGGGAGCCAGAGCCCAGTGAAAGCTCTATTCCTACTCTGCGATCTTGCCTCTGCCCACCCTTTTTAGTTATTTCTAATTCTTTGCAAAAGCTTTTGGAGTTTTCTTTGAAATGTTACTACAGTAATTTGTGATTTTTGGTTCTAGCTCATTTTACAATTTAGGAAACTGAGTCAAGTAGGATTTAGTGGCTTTCCTAGTGTACTATGGCTACTTAAGTGTCTGACCTGAGATTTGAACTTAGGAAGAGAAATCTTCTCTACTTGAGGCCTGGCAATCTATCCACTGCCTACCTATCGTTATTCCAAATGCATACTACAGTTTTGTTTTGTTTTTTCCCCACTGTCTTCTAGCTGCTTTCTGCCCTTCTCTGGGTAAAGGTATATAAAAGAAATTACTTTGGTTTTATAGCTCAATGCACTTATTCTCAGAAGCCTGATGGGTTGGAAGTCCAGTAATATTTATATACACGACATACATGCACAATTTTTAAAGTTGACGATATTTTTCTAACTGATTCACTGATTTCATGGCAGATTATCATGTCCACAAGTACAGTATGTCCTATTAAAGCTCCCAGAATTTTCTCATCTAGAGGCAATCAATTTAATGTTAAGTGGCTGCAGACTGATTGAAATCTAAATGTTTTTATTTATGGTACATGGTAACTTAGCTTACACCCCTGATCCCCATAAAACTATTTGCCATTTCAGTCATACCCCTGGAGGGTTACATCAGACCTAGAATAAGCTGTAAGGAATCATTCTAGTTCAAAATTGCTATTAGAATTCTATATTTGGCTTAGTTTTGTCTCAGGAGTTCTGCAAATTCCTTGAGAGTAGAGTAATTCAACTACTGAATCAGGAGTCCGAATTTAAAGTGGAGAAATATCAAAGAATTAGTCTATCTCCAATCTGCAGAAGCCTAAGAATATAAGTATATCTTGTCTGAGAAACACTTCTAACTAACATACTAGGATGACTTGAGAAAAAAAAGGGGAAAAAAGAAGTAATGTTGTAAGAAGAAAAATATGCTTTTTGTATTATTTTCTTATTTGCTAGTGCCTTCTTCTCAACAGATCTATAATATGAGTATCATAAATATTATTATCTGCATTTTCCAACAGGAAGTTGAAACATAGAAAGTTTAGCTGACTTGACCCAGGTTACAAAACAAGTAACTGTCAGATACTTAGTTCAAATCTCTATCTCTAATTAGACATAAAATTTTATATTCTTTCTACTGCCCCAAATTTCAGAACCCATGAACCAAACCCTCTATCAACCTCAGAACCCTTCCCTCAGGTCCCTTTCCAATTCATTGCAAAATCCTTGGAAGCATTAGGATTCTATGAAACTCACTCTGGTGGACAAAAAAAGTATTCTAAGCTGCAAATTAAAAACTATTTTCCAACTCTACATTTTGAGGTATTGCTGCTGAGGGATAGGAAGGATATTTGGGAAGTGGGGATTGGGGAAGCTTTTTAGCAATAATATTTTTATGCTACCCTGATCTGTGATGATATAGACAGATGGAGACTTTAATAATTATTCATTGAATTGGATAAATTGTTTTTCACTAAGAAAGTGTCTTTACACCCAGTAGATTTTATTTCAATATATTACCAAAATAAGTGTTCCTAGTATCTAAACTGACTGTACAAAACAATAATTTAAGTAGCAGTTTAATAATTTATAATAAGTAATATAGTTTCTTAAATGATAAAAGTCATTTCAAAGGTACATTTCAACTGATGCCTTGGCTATGAAATTCAGTAAATAAAGATTATGATCGTGCATTCATACTACTATATTTAGCTTTGTTTATTTTAATATGCTAATTTATTTCATTAAAGCTGCACCTGCTTTCATCATTATATTTAAGGGTTGCATATTTCCATTACATTCTGCTATTTATAGTGTTATATGTGATATGTCAAACATTTTCTGGCCTAAAATATTTGTGTGTCTTTCTGTAATGGCTTAATGTAGATTTCACTGAGAAAGTATTTTTTTAAATAATTGTGTTGTTAAAAAGTCTCCCCATACTGAGTACTAAGCCAATGCTCACCATTTTTAATCAAGTAATGCATTTGGTAATTGCATATTCCAAATATTATGTTTGCTAAAATGTTTTCTAAATATTTTATTGTTACCTCAATTTTTCAGTAAGTCAAACATTTTCTGTAATTGTTTAATCTTCTAAGTGAAAAATGAAAATACCAATGACTTTACAAGGATATTTTAAGAAAATGAGATTCGATTTTATCATATTTTCCTCTAACACTTAAAGAATTAGTATGTAATATTAAGTGCTTATTATGTGCCAGATATCAAAATAGATCAAAACTAATTTGTTCATCTAATAAACCAATTCTTTGACTTGCTGCGAACAAAAATAGTCATTCTCTTATGGTGGATGAATTTCTTTTTTTTCCTTCTTTTTTTTGTAGGTAAACAAATGCTTTATTAACTTCTGCTTTACATTATTCATTTCCACCAGATTATGAGTTACATTTTCCCCCATTTTTCCCTACCCACCACCCCAGAATAGCAGTCCCACTAGATATCCCCTCATCCAATATGCTCTCTAACATATCTTCTCCCATATCCCCTTCGACTTTGCCATTAAGTCAAGGTGATTCTCTGAGCCCCAGTGCCTGGACATCTTATGAAACATTTAATTTTAAGACCTCGAATTTCAGATCCATTCCCTTCCTCCCTTGTCACCCACTCCCTCTGAGAAGATAAGCAATTCAGTATGTGTTGTACATGTATAGCTATGCAAAACATTACCATAGTAAATATATTGTAAAAGACTGCTTATATTTCCCTCCCACCCGTCTCACCTCCCACCTGGTCTATTCCCTACTTTGATCCTGTCCCTCTTTGATAGGGGATACTTCCAAAATCCCCAACCCCAAGAATGTCCTCCCCTCCATCATCCCCCCCTCATCTCCCTTTCTTCTACTCAGGAGAGTGTGTGAGGGTAAGATATTCCATTTATTATGTATGCGATTCTCTCCTTGAGACAAATTCAATGAGAATATGCTTTTGCCTTTTTGCCTTCCTGTTCCTCCCCTCCTCTGCAACTACTACCCCTTGCCTCTTCTACATGAGATTGTTGACCCTACCCTGTCTCTCTCCATCTCCTCTTGCCACTTTCCTCTCTCACCTCATGACTTCACCCCTTATGAATCATCACTTCCTTGGGGCAGCTAGGTGGCACAGAGAGCAGAGCACCAGCCCTAGAGCCAGAAGGACCAGAGCTCGGATCCGGCCCCAGACACCCAACACTCAAACCAAAACCCAGTGGTGTGACCCCGGGCAAGTCACCCAACCTCAATTTCCCTCCAAAAAAAAAAAAAGAATCATCCCTTCGATAAAATTCCACCTGTGCCCTCTATCAATGTATACCTGTGAACATACGCCATGTACCCTTCTTCAATTATTTTCATAATGAGGAAGATTTCATCAAACACAGTTATTGTTTTTCCATGTAGGAATGTAAATAGCCCAACGTTGATAAGTTCCTTTTGATTTCATTTCCCTGATTACCTTCTCAAGCATCTCCTGCTTCTTGTGTCTGAATGTCAAATTTTCTATTCAACTCTGGTTTTTTCATCAAGAATGCTTGAAAGTCCTCTATTCCACTGAATGACCATATTTTCCCCTGAAACAAGATACTCAGTTTTGCTGGGTAAGTGACCCTTGGCTTCATTCCCAGCTCTTTTGCCCTCTGGAATATCATATTCCATGCTCTTCGTTCCCTCAGTGTAGAAGCTGACAGGTCCTGGGCTATTCTGATTGTGTTTCTACAATATTGAAATTCTTTTTTCCTGGAAGCTTGGAGTATTTTCTCCTTGATCTGGGAGTTCTGGAGGCTGGCTATAGTATTCTTAGGAGTTTTCTTTTTGGGATCTTTTTCAAGAGGTGATCAGTGGATTCTTTCAACCTCTATTTCCCCCACTCGGTCTAAAACAACAGGGCAATTTTCCGTGAGAATTTCGTTCTTTTTTTTAATATATATTTGAAACATATAATGGTAAGACCTTGACTTTCAGATACATTTCCTTCCTCCCTTGTCACCCATTCCCTCTGGGGAGATAAGTAATTCAGTATATGTTGTACATGTCTAGCTATGCAAAACATTATCATAGTAGATATATTGTACAAGGCTGCTTATAATTCCCTCCCACTCATCCCACCCCCCACCTTGTCCATTCCCTACATAATCCTGTCCCTCTTCTAAGGTGGGTACTTCCAACCTCCCCTACCACCAAGGATGCCCTCCCATCCATCATCCCTTCTCTCATCCCCCTTCCCCCTATTCTGCTGCATGTTGAGATATCCCATTAATGAGAATGTGGTTTTGCCTTTTTTTTTACTTCCTATTCTCCCTCTCCCTTGTAACCACTTCCCCTTGCTTCTTCTACATGAGATAGTTTACCCTACCCTGTCTCTCCCCATCTCCTCTTGCCTCTTTCCTCTCTCACCTCATAATTTCATCCCTTGAGTATTCTCACTTCCAAATAAATTCAACCTATGCCCTCTATCCATATACACACACATTCACATAAGTATTCATATGACCACACACTCTTCTTCTATTATTTTCATAGTGAGAAAGATATCATCACTCGAAGTTATTGTTTTTCCATATAGGAATGTAAATAGTTCAACTTTGATAAGTTCCTTTTGATTTCTTTTCCCTGATTACCTTCTCAGGCATCTCTCGCTTCTTGTGTCTGGATGTCAAATTTTCTATTCAATTCTGGTTTTTTCCTCAAGTATGCTTGAAAGTCATGTATTCCACTGAATGACCATATTTTCCCCTGAAAAAAAATACTCAGTTTTGCTGGGTAGGTGACCCTTGCGTTCATTCTCAGTTCTTTTGCCCTCTGGAATATCATATTCCATGCCCTTCCAGCCCTCAGTGTAGAAACTGCAAGGTCCTGGGCTATTCTGATTGTGTTTCCACAGTATTGAAATTGTTTCTTCCTGGCTGCTTGTAGAATTTTCTCCTTGATCTGGGGATTCTGGAACCTGGCTATAATATTCCTGGGAGTTTTCTTTTTGGGATCTTTTTCAGGAGGTGATCCGTGGATTCTTTCAACCTCTATTTTACCCTCTGGATCTAAAACATCAGGGCAGTTTTCCTTGAGAATTTCTTGAACGGTGATTTCTAGGTTCTTTCTTTGATCATGGCTTTAATGTAGTCAAATAATTTTTAAATTGTCTCTCCTGGATCGATTTTCCAGGTCAGTGGTTTTTCCCATGAGATATTTCACATTGCCTTCTAATCTTTCATTTGTTTGGATCTGCTTAACAGCATCTTGATTTCTCATAAAGTCACTAGCTTCCATTTGCTCCAGTCTAACTCTGAAGGAATGAATCTCCTCAGTGAACTTTTGAGATTCTTTTTCCATCTGGCAAATTGGACTTTTTAAGGCATTCTTCTCCTCATTGCCCTTTTGGGCCTCCTTTGCCATTTGAGTTAGTCTATTTTTTAAGGTGTTGTTTTCCTCAGTCAGGCTGTTGACCCTCATTTCATACTTTTCCTGCATCCTTCTCATTTCTCTTTCCAATTTTTCCTCCACTTCTCTTATTTGATTTTTAAAGTCCTTCTTAAGGTCCTCTATGGCCTGCACCCCGCTCATGTTTTCCCCTGGGGCTTTTGGAGCAGGACTTCTTACCTCACAGTCCTTTTCCTGCTCTATGCCCCCAAAATAGGAGTCTAGGGTTGCATTTTTCTGTTTCCTTTGCCTTGGCATGTTGCCGCTTAATTACTTGACTTTTGAGCTTGTTGCCACACTATGGCTTTAAGGCCAGATAGAGGAATTTTCGTCCCGAACGTGTGGGGGGCAACTTCTGTTTCTGGCAAGCTGTAAACCCACCCACAATTTCCACCCTAGATCACAATCCAGATCCAGGGAGGTTAAAGCAAGAGCGATTACCCCCCAAGACTGATCGCTGGATCTCCCTATAAATTTGCAAGTCAGGAGCTGGAGCTGCCTCTGAAAACTAAAAAATGGCGTGTCTCCTCAGTGGCTTCTAGCCTCCAGGGGAGGAAGCTGACACATTCCCCAAATACTGGTACCAAAGTCCATAGGACACTTACCTCTTAGTTTGTCCTAGGCATGTCTGTGTTGATAATTCTGGAGTCGCCACAGCTGCTGGTGTTCTGGGGTTCCTCCAGCCGGCTGCCGGCCCTACCGTCCTGGGGCTAAAACCTCGGCTCACATGGACCTAGGCTCTTGTCGGCTCTGCTCCCTGCACTCTGCTCCCTGTCGGCTCCCAGACCACTGTGCTGGTCCTTCCTATAGGGCTGCTGGGCTTCCCTCAGCGGGAGGTTAGCTTCTCTGTGTTGTTCTGTGGGTGCTGGGGCTCCAGAAGTTGTTCAGAGTCCCCTTTTACATAGTTTGGGGAAAATCTGGGGGCAGAGTGGCTTGCATGAGCTGTTTCTACTCCGCCATCTTGGCTCCGCCGAGAATTTCTTTAAGGATGATTTCTAGGTTCTTTCTTTGATCATGGCTTTAGGGTGGTCCAATAATTTTTAAATTATCTCTCCTGGATCTATTTTCCAGGTCAATGGTTTTTCCCATGAGATATTTCACATTGCCTTCTATTCTTTCATTTGTTTGGATCTGTTTAATAGTATCTTGATTTCTCATAAAGTCACTAGCTGCCTTTTGCTCCAGTCTAACTCTGAAGGAATGAATCTCCTCAGTGAGCTTTGGAGATTCTTTTTCCATCTGGCAAATTCGACTTTTTAAGGCATTCTTTTCCTTATTACCTTTCTGAGCCTCTTTTGCCATTTGACTTAATCTATTTTTTAAGGTGTTATTTTCCTCAGTCAGGCTGTTGACTATCATTTCATACTTTTCTTGCATCTTTTTCATTTCTCTTCCCAAATTTTCCCCCTTCTCTTATCTGCTTCTTAAGGTCCTCTATGGCCTGTAGCCAGCTTGTATTTTCATTTGGGGCTTTTGGTGCAGAAATTCTGTCCTCACAGTCCTCCTCCATGCTTGAGCCTCTTTGCCCCTAAAATAGGAGTCCAATGTTGAACTTTTCTGTTTATTTTGCTTAATTTGCCTAGGCATGTTGCCACTTAATTAGTTGTTTTTTTGGAATTGTTGCCACAGTAGGACTCTGCCACCAGACAGGGGAGCTTCTGCCCAAACATGGGGTCTTCACAACTTCTGCCAGTTGTGTGACCTCTGTAAAGCCTCCACCCACTCTGGCAAGTTGGATACCCACCCCAAACTTCCCCCCCAGACCACAATCCAGATCTAGAAAATTTAAAGAAAGAGCAATTAACCCCCAGACTGATTGCTGGATCTCCCTACAATTCGAAGACCAGGGGCTAGAGCCACTACTGAAGCTGCAAAACGGCTTCTGTGCTGTTTCTATGTTTCTTAAGCAGCTTTTTGCCCCCTGGGGAGGAAGCCATGAGTTCCCCAAATACTGGTCCCAAAGTCCATAGGGCACTAACATCTCACTTTGTCCTAGGCATATCTGTGCTGATAATTCTGGAATCACCACAATTGCTGGTGTTCTGGGGTCCCTCCAGCCGGCTGCTGGCCCAGCCGCTCTGGGGCTAAAACCTCGGACCTGGGCTCGGCTCTGCGCGCTGAGCTGTTGGTTCCCAGGGGCCTGTGCTGCCTGCTCTCAGAGAGCTGCACTGGCCACTCCCTGCAGGGCTACTGGGCTGTCCACAGCAGGTGGTTAGCTTCTCTGTGCTCTTCTGTGGGTGCTGGGCCTCCAGAAGTTGTTCAGAGTCCCCTTTCACATTGTTTGAAATTTGTGTGGGGTAGAGCACATTGGAAATCGGTGGATGAATTTCTACATTATCTAAGCTAGTCCTTGGGCAACAGACATTTCTAGATATCCAACAAAATATTTCAAACTTTGCACTTCACTGCAATACCATTTGTTAAGTCAAATCAAGTTCTATATCATGATTATAAAAAGCTGTCATCAAGTTTAGGCAAGAACACACAATTAATATAATTCTAAAGGTGATGTTGAACACAAAATTGTAAATAATTATGTATGGATGGTATTTTAGATTGCTGGCTATACCTTAGTATCATTTAATTATTTACTTAACTATAACTTCCTTAACTATTTTATTTAGTTAAAATTTAAATAAGGAAAGAAAAGGAAAAAAAACAGGTTATTTTAGATTGCTGGCTAAAACTGAGTATTGTTTACATTGTTATTAAACTATTTTTACTTAATTTTATATGAGGTAAGATTCAATCTATTCCCTAAATTTCTTTATTTTTGTCTTTTTTGTCTTTATCAATGTTTGTTTACCTTTAGTTTACAAGATTCAATTCCATAATTCCTTGAATTTCAAATGGTCTTTGCCTCCCTCACCCCGACAGGCTTACAATCCAGTATAAGATCTGCAAATACTTTCACATTAGACATTAATAAGGTTACAAAGGTGGATCTTACTAGATAGAATGAAAAATGGTAAAGACGAAATAAAGCCAAACAATAGAAAGAAAGAGATCAAGTAGTTTGCTTCAATCAGGATTCAAACTCAGTCCTTTCTAGATCTTTCTCTGCATGTAGACATCTCTCTCCATCATGAGTGTTTTTCGATTGACTTATATCACTGCATTACTGAAAAGAGTTCAGTCTGTCATTGTTGGTCATCACACATATGTTGTGTCTGTGATTGGATACAAATTTCTCCTGGTTCTAGTCTTCTCACTCAGCATCAGTTTGTATAAGCTTCTCCAGGTAAATAAGAAGTTCATCTGCTCTTCGTTTCTTATAGCACAATAGTATTCCGTTACATGCATATACTACAACTTGTTCAGCCATTCCCCAATTGATGGTCACCCCCTCAATTTTCAATTCTTTGCAACAACAAAAAAGAGCTGTTATAAACAATTTTGTATATATAGTTCTTCCTCCCACTTCCATGATCTCTTTGGAATATAACCCTAGAAGTGGTACTGCTGGGTCAAAAGGTATGAAATTATTTAGAGCACTTTGGGCAAAATTCCAGACTGCTCTCCAGAATGGTTGAATCAGCTCACAACTCCACCAGCAATGCATTAATGTTCTAATTTGCCCACTTTATCTGCAGTATTTTTTATTTTCCTGTTTTTTCATCTTAGCCAATCTGACTGGGAAAATGTGGTATCTCAGAATTGTTTTCATTTGCATTTCCCTAATCAATAGTTATTTACAGCATTTTTTCATATCCTTATTAGTATCTTTAATTACTTTCAGGGAAAAATCCCTGTTCATATCCTTAGACCATTTATCAATTGAGGAATGACTTGTGTTCTTATAGATTTGACTGAATTCTCTGTATATGTTAGAAATGAGTCCTTTATCCGATATATAGGTTGTAAAAATTATTTCCCAATTTCCCACCTCCCTCGGAATCTTGGTTACATTGGCTTTGTTTATACAGAAACTTCTCAACTCAATGTAATCAAAATTATCCAATTTGCATTTTATAATGTTCTCTAATTCTTGTTTGGTCATAAAGTCTTTCTCCACAAATCTGACTGGGAAACTATTTCTTCTTTTCCCATATTGCTTACAGTTTCATCCTTTGTGCCTAGATCATGCACCCATTTAGAATTGATTTTGGTATATGGTGTTAGATAATGCTCTATGCCCAGGTTCTGCCATACTATAGTCCAGTTTCCCCAGCAGATTTGACAAATAGTGCATTCTTATCCCAAAAACTGGAGTCTTTGGGTTTATCAAGCAATAGGGTACTATACTCACTGATTCTGAAACTCATGCACCCAACCTATTCCATTGATCCACTACTCTATTCCTTAGCCAGTACCAAGTAGTTCTGATGATTGCTGCTTTATAATAGAGATTAAAATATGGTATAGCTAGATCACCTTCCCTAGCATTTCTTTTAATTAATTCCCTTTATATTCTAGACCATTTGTTCTTCCAAATACATTTTCTTACTATTTTATCTAGCTCTATAACATAGTTTTTTGGGTAAATGTATTGGTATGGCACTAAATATAAAGTCAAGTTTGGGTAAAATTGTCATTTTTATTATATTAGCTTCACCCAGCCATAAGCAATTGTTATTTTTCTAATTATTTAGATCTGACTTTATTTGTGTGAGAAATGTTTTGTAGTTGTGTTCATATAGGTCCTGGGTTTGCTTTGGCAGGTAGATTCTCAAATGTTTTATAAAGTCTACAGTAACTTTAATTGGGATTTCTCTTTATGTCTCTTCCTGGTGAATTTCATTAGTGGTATACAGGAATGCCAAGGATTTATGTATATTTATTTTATATACTGCAACTTTGCCAAATTTATTTATTTTCTCAAGAATTATTTTTTCCTTTATTCTCTAGGATTTGCTAAGTACATCATCATATCATCTGCAAAGAGTTATAGCTTGGTCTCTTCTTTCCATAATTTTATTCCTTTGATATATTTTTTCTTCTCTAATTGCTACTGCTAAAATTTCTAGTACCAGATTGAATAAGAGGGGTGATAGTGGACTTGTTTCACTCCTGATCTTATTGGGAATGCTTCTATTTTATCCCCATTGCATATAATACTTGCTGATGGTTTTAAATAGATGCTACATACTATTTAAAAGAAGGCTCCATTTATTCCTATATTTTTCTAGTGTTTTTAATAGGAATGGATGTTGTACTTCATCAAAGCCTTTTCTGCATCTATTGAGATAACCATGTATTTTCTGTTAGTTTTATTGTTGTTGTGATCAATTATACTTATGGTTTTCCTAATATTGAACAACCTTTGCATTCCTGGAATAAAACCTACATGATCAAAGTATTTTGTTCTTGAATTAAGTTGCTGTAGTATTTTAGCTAATACTTTATTTAAAACTTTTGCATCTAAATTCATGAGGAAAATTGGTCCATAATTTTCTTTCTGTTTTATCTCTTCCTGATTTGTGCATCAGTGCTGTGTTTGTGTCATAGAAAAAAACTTAGTAGGACTCCTTCTTCACTAATATTCCGAAATAGCTTTTAGAGTATTAGAATCAATTGGTCTTTAAATGTTTGATAGAATTCACTAGTAAATCCATCTGCACCTGACGATCTTTTCCTAGGGATTTCACTGATGGCTTGTTTGATTTATTTTTCTGCAATGGGGTTAAGTAATTTATTTTTTCTTCAGTCAATCTGGGCAACTTGTGATTTTGTAAATAGTCATCCATTTCACTAACATTGTCAAATTTATTTGCATACAACTGGGGAAAATAATTCCTAATTATTATTTTGATTTCCTCTCCACTGGAGGTTAATTCACCCTTTTTCATTTCTGAAACTCATAATTTCATTTTCTTTTCTTTCTTGTTTTATCATATTAACTAAGGGTTTATCATTTTTATTGATTTTTTTCATAAACCAGCTCTTAGTTTTATTAAGTAATTCAATAATTTTCTCAATATCAATGTTATTAATCTCTCCTTTGGTTTTCAATATTTCTACTTTAGTATTTAATTGGGGATTTTCAATTTGTTCTTTTGCTAGTTTTTTTTCAATTTCATGCCCAATTCTTTGACCTACTTTTTCTCTTATTTATTCATGTATGTGCTTGCAGATATAAAACTTCCCTTAAGAACAGCCTTTAATGCATCCTGAAAATTTTGCTATGTTGTCTCATTATTATCATTCTCTTGAATGAAATTACTGATGGTTTCTATAATTTCTTGTTTGACCCACTAATTCTTTAAGATTAAATTGTTTAATTTCTGAGTAGAGCACTGGCCCTGAAGTCAGAAGGACATGTGTTAGGATCCGGCCTCAGACTCTTAAAGCACACACACACACACACACACACACACACACACACACACACAAAACAAACAAACAAAAAACCCTAGCCATGTAAACATGGGCAAGTTACTTAAGCCCAATTGCCCTCCAAAAAGAAAAAAAAAATGTTTAATTTAGAGTTAGTCTTTAGTCTATCTTTCCATGGCCCTTTATTGCATATCATTTTTATTGCATCATGATGTGAGAATGATGCATTTAATATTTTTTCCTTTCCACATTGAATTGTGAGGTTTTTATGCCTTAGTACACAGTCAATTTTTGAGTATGTGCCATGAACCACTGAGAAGAAAGTATGTTCCTTTTTCTCCCCATTAAGTTTTCTCCAGAGATCTTTCATACCTAAAATTTTATTCGCTTCCTTAACTTCTTTCTTGTTTATATTGAGGTTATATTTATAAAGTTCAGAGATGGGGAGTTTAAGGTCCCTCACTAGTATAGTTTTGCTATCTATTTCTTCTTCTAATTCCGTTAACTTCTCCTCTAGGAATTTGGGCACTATTCCACTTGGTGCATATACCTTAAGTAAGGATATTGCTTAATTCTCGATGATGTCTTTTAGCAGGGTATATTTTCTTCCTTATAACTTTTAATTAGATCTATTTTTGCTTTTGCTTTATCAGAGATACAAATTGCTACTCCTACTTTTTTTTTTACTTTAGCTGAGGCATAATGTATTCTACTCTAGCCTTTTACCTTTACCCTTTGAATATCCCATTGTTTCACATTTATTTCTTGTAGACAGTATATTGTATCATTATGCTTTTTAATCCATTCTGCTATCTGCCTCTGTTTTATGGGAGAGCTCATCCCAATCACATTCAGAGTAATGATTATCTGTCTCTCCCCTCCATCCTATTCCCTTCCCTACTTATGCTTTTGTTTCTTCCCTTTCCCTTACCCTCCTTAAGTGTTTCCTTTATGACCACCACCTCCCTCAGTGTTCCCACCCACTGACCCCTTCTTTACCTACCCTCTCCCCTTACTCCCTCCAATCCCCTCTTTTTATCCCTCCCTTACCCTCCTACTGCCTATAGGACACAATAAATTTTTATACTTATCAGAGTATGGCATTCCCCCTTTGACCCCAAACCTGTGAGAGTAAATTTCAAATATTGCTCCTCTGCCTCCCTCCTTTTTATCTATTTAATGTATTTATGTGGCTATTCACCATAGAATATCAAACTTAACTGGTTATGTTGATCTCTCTTTGAACCAGAACCAGTGTGAATAATGTTCAAATGATGTTCCACTCCCTCTTTCCTTCTCCTCTACCATAGTGTTTTTATGCCTCTTTGAATGGCATACTTTACCTTTTTCTGTCACATCATCTTATCATATTACAGTCCCTTTCATCCCCTTAATAAGTTTTTTTTTTAATCTTCAGATTAGTTCATTCATACCCACACCCTCTATGTATAACCCTTTTAAAGGTGATGACAATCATATAAATTTAAATATTGACAGTTATCAGCTTCTCATATAGGGATTTGAACATTTTGCTCTGGTGGCATCCCGGGTTATGTGCATATATGCATGAGTATGTGTTTATGTATGAATGTGTGAGGGTGTGTTTTCCTTGTTTACCTTTTTATGTCTTTCTTGTGTCTTGGAATTAGAGATCAAATTTTCCATTGATCTCTGGCTTTTTCATCAGGAAAGTGTGGAAGTCCCTTATTTCCTTAAATGACCATCTCCTTGCCTGAAAGATTATTCTCAGTTTTTCTGGGTAGATAATCTTTGGTTGCTGTCTTATCTACTTTGCCCTATGAAATATCAAATTCTAATGCCTCCAATCTTTTAATGCAGAAGCTTTAAAAGATGTGTGATCCTGTATGTAGGTCCATGATATCTGAATTGTTTCTTTTTGGCTGCTTCCAGTATTTTTTCCTTAATCTTGTAATTCTGGAATCTGGCTACTATATTTCTTGGAGTTTTCCATTTGGGATCTCTTTCAAGAGGAGTCTGGTGAATTCTTTTGATAACAATTTTATCTTCTGTTTCCAGGACTTGAGGACAGTTTTATTTGACAGTCTTTTGGAGGAAGTTGTACAGACTGTTTTTTCATCGTGGCTTTCTTGTAGAACAATAAATCTTAAGTTATCTCTCCTGAATCTGTTCTCTAGGTGAGTTGTTTTTTCAAGTGAGATATTTTCCACTTTCTTCCAATTTTTCAACCTTCATGTTTTGTTTGATTGGCTCTTGGTGCATCATAGAGTTATGAGTTTCAATTTGACTGATTCTAATTTTTGGCAAATTGTTGTCTTCAGTTAGTTTTTAAGGTCCTTTGTTAGGGAGGTGTTTTCTCAAATTATGTCACTCATTTTACTTTTAAAGGATTTGTTTTCTTCAGTGAAACTTTTTTTTTCCATTTTGGTCACTGTCTCCCTAATTTGGTATATAATATCTTTCTTAAGCTCCTCCAAGAACATTTTTTGGGCTTGAGACCAGTTCATATTTCTTTCTGTGGTCTAAGGTGTGAGTAGAGAGTCCACATTGTCCTCTGTATGTGGTTGTTCTTGATCTATATAATAAGGTCTGATTTATTTTCTTGCCTTCCCCTTCTCCTTCTCAGCTTTCTTCCTTCCCATAGTAATTTCGAATTTCTTAATTTCTCAGGCTGTGCAATAAGGGCCTGATTGTTGACTTTGAATGCTGTAGCCTCTGGGTGTCTGTCTAGTTTAAGGCCAAGGCAGGAGTCTCAGAGAGGTATGCTAATGTGTACATAGTAATCTGTAGAGGAGAGGTGGTCTGGCCACTTCAGATTTCTGCCTCTATACCCCTGGGCTACAGATCAGGCAGGCTTTTGCTGGTCAGGTGGGGTGGGGCTTGTTGGAACCCCTCCCCCTCTCCTATTCAGACTCTTTTCTGCCTCAGTTACACCCTTCTCAATGACTCTCAAGCCCTAGGCTATTTCCACTATTTTAGGATTTCACTCTTGTTAGGACACTTATCTTTTGTTTTCTAGGTCAGGGAGGGAGAATAGGAGCCACCAAAGTTTACTTTGTCAATCTGGCTCCTGGAAAAACAGGCAAGTGTGTTCTAAACTTCTAGGCTGGGGGCTGATAGCCCCAGGAGAAGCTGCTGTCTCTGCTAGGGACCCTTAGGCTCCAATGATTCCTCCAGTCATGTGGTGGGTGGCATGCTGGTGAGAAGCTGTGAATTAACCTTTGGGATGGATGAGTCTATTGACTGGGCCTCCTCTCAGCTGTAATCCATCCTCTAGTCTGAAGTGCTTCAGCTCCCACATGCATCATGCTTTCTCTGTCCAGATCCACAAAGACACTTTCCTGGGCTAGATTCTGACATGCTCTGTTTCCCAGTGGATTCTCTCACTTCAAAATACGTTCAGATTCACATCTTAAGTTACACTGATGGGATTCACTGAGGACCTTAGAGAAGTTACTGCTTCCATTCTGCCATCGTGGATCCACCCCCTAAATTTCTAATGTTATAGCTCAAATCATAAGCAAAACATAATCAAACAGTCAAGCTAAATTTCTAATTCCATGGGGAAAATATTTAGTCAAATTATAGAAAATGTGGGTAAAAGCGGAGGCACAAGTACATGACAGATAATGTAACACAATTCATTATGCAACAGAACATCAGAAATATAATGCTTAAAATACTATTAAAAGGAAAAATGACAGATTAGCACTCTATAAATTGTTTTTTCCATTCATTTTTTTATTTTACTTTAAACATTTGTATGATGAGTGTTTTCATCTGTGAGGGGGTCATTAAGGTATCATTAATTCACTAAGCAATGCTGGTCACATAACATTGGAAAAACTAAATTATGTTCAGATATGATGAATATTTCCTTTAAATAGTAACTAAGAAATTTGAAAGTATATACCTGATATTTTCCAGAAGTGTCAAAAATATATTTTTTAAGGTAGCTAAACAATTAATATTTTGATGTGGTTCCAGATATTGAGTTTTTTTTTTTTAATCTGTATATTGTGGATAGTTTAGAAAATGAAAACAATGACATTTTTCTATATTTCCTTTCCCTTCCCTCTGACCTTGTTTTTATTGCAGGCCCCATGCTGTCTGCTACCATACTTACTGCTGGAATAGTAAGAACAATTATCTATCTATCTATTAGGGTAAAGCTACAAGACATACTTAATCTGAGGAAGAGACTTTCCTGTTACTAGCCTAGAAATGGGTCCTCTCCAATGAAAGGATAAAATCTCACCTGTACCTTCTCTACAATCCTTAGCATCAAACATTGTGCAGTCTTGAGTTAACACATAACCAATTCACTTCTTACTTAAGTTAAAACATATATAAGCTTTGTCCTGTTTCTTCAGGGAATCTTCATAGATGTTTGTGTGTGGAGGGGTGTGGGGGGTAGGGCTACTTTCCTGGATGCCTCATTAATGCTTATTGGTATTTAAATCTTTCTTTAAGTTTGATTTTGGTTTCAACTCCATTTCTAGTTTATACTGGCACTGACAATTTTACCTACAATATACTGTAATGAAATAGTAGGCCATAGAAATAAACATATAAAATAGTAGGTCATTGAAAGAAACAATGAAATATAAACAAATATGAAATAAATAATGAAATAGTAGGTCATTCAAATAAACATCAAGAATCAGTTTCAGAACAGGTACAGACAGTTCTCTATAAATAAAATGATTTCTTACATAATGGTAATTAGCTCACTGATGTAAGGAAGGAAAGGAGGGAGGAAACAGAAGGGATGTACTTATGGATAAAGGGAGCCAACCACAGTTTGAGGACACACAGGGTTCAGGGACTGAAAAACAAAAGAGCAGGAACATCCCAGGAAAAGCAAACCCAGGCAGGACAACCATGTTTAAATATCAAATTGTTTAGATGTCTTCATTAAACTTTCAGGAGAATTACCCTCTCTAACCTTTGTAGTTTTAATTCTCTATCAGTTTAGCCAGTCTGATAAGGATGTGGTGATATCTCAGAATTGTATTAATTTGCATTTGTTGAATCAGTCATAACTTAAAGCACTTTTTTATGTGACTATTAATAATTTGTATTTCTTCTTCTGAAAACATCTTGTTCTAACTCTTTAACCATTTATCAAGTAAGAAATGCTTCATATTCTCATAAATTTGTCTTAATTACATATGCATTTAAGAAATGAAGGCTTTAACAGAGAATTTTTTTATAAATCATAAACCACAATTTTTTAAGTCAATTTCCAAATGGGTATCCCCATAATTCCCAGTTTTTTGACTTGGCTCAATGCCTAGCACACTGCAATCACTACACACATGCATATATATATATATATATATATAGTACTCCATAATATTCTAGAATGCTATCAATATATAATTAAAAATGTGATATTAAAAATCTACAATTTTGGATGACTTGGGGCTGGTGAGTGGCCAGGCCTGGTCAATGTGGAAGCAAGTTGATTCACCAATCACAGGGGCCATTCACAGGCCTATCACCACACGGCTGGATTCTGATGGAGCTGGGTAAGAGATATATGCAAGGCCCTAGGCAGTGGCAGCAACTACTTCTGGGACTACCAGCTCACAGCCTGCAAATTTACAAACACCTATTTGAACTTCCAGGGTCTAGTATGCCACAGTGAAATCTGGTGGCTCCAATCCCCCCTCTTACCCTGAAAACACAGTAATTATTGCCCCAGAGCAAAATTTTAAGCAGTAAAGGATTGAGAAACCTAGAGGAAGGATATAGATAAGGCCATGCCTCAAAATGGGTAAAAAACAGACTGCAAGGCTAAGCCAAGATGGCAGCATAGAAGCAGAAAAATTTGTCCATGCCCCCACCCCCCAGAACCACCTAAAATACCTAAATAAAGACTCCAAACAAACTTTAGGGATACAGAACCCACAAAGTGAAAGAGAGAAACAAACTTCCCACTGAAGGCAGCCCAGCATGCAGACTGGAAAGGTTCATCACAGCATTTTGGGAGCACAGCACTGTCCTACATGGGCACCAGTTTTAGTCTCACGGTGTCTCTGGAAAAACTTCATGCAAGTGGATCACCAGTAGCTGTAGTGGTTTGCAGAATGATCAATCCATAAATGACAAAGACTAACTTGGAGATTAGTGGAACTTTGGAAACAGGGGGTCCAGGAGTGCCATCCAGCCTAAGCCCCTCCTCAGGAGAAGCAGCTGATACCTGGCATCTACCATTGCATGACTGCTTAAGAACACCTAGCCTATAGATAATAGGGGTACCAAATAGGGGTACTTACAGTTACAGGGGTAATCAATCTTGCTTTAATATGCTTGGATAAAGATCACTATCTAGGGTAGAGGTCCAGGGGTCTGTGACTAGGTCCCAGGGCTTGTGTAGGCTTCTGAGAGGGCAGCCAACTAATAGGGCTGGCAGCTGAGAAAATCCCAGTGATTTGGGAAAAAAGCTCTTCTCCCTGGAAGCAGAGTTCTACTATGGCAAAAAGCTCAAAATTCAAGTAACTGAGTGGAAAAATGAGCAAGCAAAGGAAGCAAAACAAGCACAGAATCCAAATTCAGAAGCCTATTTTGGGGACAAAAAGGATCAAAGAATGGAACAGGAGGAAGAAAACAAAGTCATATCTCCTGCACCAAAGGCTTCTAAGAAAGCTATGAACTGGTTACAGGCCATAGAGGACCTTAAAAAAGGATTTTGAAAATCAAATAAGAGAAGTGGAGGAAAAATTGGGAAAAGAAATGTGAAAGATGCAAGAAAATCAGGACAAAGAGAGTTAACAACCTGACTGAAGAAAAGGACACCTTAAAAACAGACTAACTCAAATAGCAAAAGAGGCTCAAAAACACAACGAGGAGAAGAATTCCTTAAAAAGCTGAATTTGCCAGATGGAAAAAGAATCTCAAATGTTCACTGAGGAGAATCATTCCTTCAAAATTATATTGGAGCAAATGAAAGCTAATGACTATATGAGGAATCAAGATACTATCAAACAGATCCAAGCAAATGAAAAAAAGAGAAGTCAATGTGAAATATCTCACTGGAAAAACCACTGACCTGGAAAATAGATGCAGAAGACATAGTTTAAAAATTGTTGGACTACCTGAATGCTGTGGTCAAAAAAAGAAGCTAAAAATAGTCCTACAAAAATTCTCAAGGAAAATTGCCCTGAAGTTTTAGAACCAGAGGACAAAAAAAGGTTGAAAGAATGCACCAATCACCTCTTTAAAAAAAGATTCCCAAAAGAAAACTCCTAGGAATATTATAGCCAATTTCTAGAGTTTCCAGATCAAGGATAAATATTTTAAGCTGCCAGGAAGAAATAATTTGAAAATTGTGTTGAAACAATTAGGAAAACAGATGATCTCACAGCTTCTACACTGAGGGATTGAAGGGCTTGGAGTATTATATTCCAGAGGACACAGGGTTTAGGATTAAAAGCAAGAATCTCCTATCCCAGCAAAACTGAATATCATGTTGTAGGGATAATATTGTCATTCAGTGAAATAAAGGACTTTCAAGCATTCTTTTTTTAAATTAATTTTTTAGCATTTTAATTTATTTTATTTTGCTTTTTGGAGAGCAGTTGGGGTTAAGTAACTTGCCCAAGGTCCCATGGCTAGGTTTCTGTTTGACTGTGTGTGTTAAGTGTCTGAGGTCAGATCAGAACTCAGTTCTTTCTGACTCCAGGGCTGACACTCTACTCACCATGTTACCTAGCCACTCCCTGTCAAGCAATGTTGATGAAAAAAAACAAACAAACAGTTGAATAGATAATTTGACATTCATCTACAAGAAGCAAGAAAAGCATGAGAATGTAAACAGGGTAAAGAAATTATAAGGAACTTTTCAAACTGAAATATTTACATTCCTACATGGAAAATTATCATTTTAATTTATGAAAATTTCTTCAGTATGATAATAGTTAAAGGTAATAAAATGTGTGTGCATTTGTATATGTGTGTATGTATATGTATATTTATATGTATATGTATATATGTACATACATATACATATGTCTATATAGGAGGGTATTTAGGCATATGAATGAACATGGGAATGTGTGTATATATGTGTACAGGTATACACAGACAGAGGGCACAGGGCACTTGAATAATAAGGGATGATAATCAAAAGGTGAAATTGGGAGGTGAGAAAGGAATATAATGAGAAGAATTGGGAAGACATAGTGTGGGGTAAATTATCTTGCATAGAAGAGGTAAGGGGAAACTGTTACAATGGAGTGGAAGAACAGGAATGGGTCAGCCTTACTCTCATGAAATTTGGCTTAGGGAGGGAATGACATACAGACTAAATAAGGTATATAACCCTACATGAGAGTTGGGGTGGAGGGCCAGGAGATAAGAGGTGGAATCATGGAGGAAAGCACTGGTTTGGGGGAGGGAAGTTAAAAGCACACAATTTTGAAGAGTCACAGGGTCAACATAGAGAATAGAACACGTGGGGTCAGGATAGGATTGAGAAGAATTTAATCAGTGTTTCCCAATATATCCACTCTGGTAATGTTTTGCATAGCTACACATGTATATCCTTTATTGAATTGCTTATATTCCCATTAAAGGTGGGTGATATGGGAGGAAGGGAAAGAATGTGGAATTTAAAGATTTAAAATAAAATGTGTTTTATATATATATATATATATATATATATATATATATATTAATAATTATATGTATAATTATTATAATTTCCATGCAACAATTGGAAAATAAGATATACAGGCACTGGGGTATAGAGATCCATCTTGCCCTGCTGGAAAATCAGAGGGAGTATGGGGGAGGATATAGGAGAGACGAAACTGGGGTAGGGCATATACAGTTGGATTGCTGTTTTGGGTTGGTGAGTAGGGGAATGATGGGGAGAAAATGTGTAACTCAAAATCTTGTGGAAATGAATGATATAAAATATAAATTAACACAAAATTTAATTTTAAAAGTAAAAAAAATACAGACTGCAAAGACAAAGGCTCTACAATCCTATTATTGTGAGAAGTAGTAACCAAATTCAAAAGCAGACAGTAGTGACTCCACACCCACAGCTGAAGCCTCAACATAGAATATGAACTGATCTCAAGCACAGAAAGCATTCCTAGATAAGTGCAAAAAGAACTTTGAAAACCAAATTAGAGAGGTAGAATATAAAATGAATACATCTTTTAAAATAAAAATTGCAAAATTAGAAAAAAATATTACAATGAAGAAAGCAGCTCCTTAAAAAGAAAATTCTGTGAACTAAAAATGAAATCTGAACATATGGAACAGGAGCTTCAAAAACTCAGTGAAGGAAATTTAATAAAAATTAGAATCAACCAAATTGAAGCTAATGACTTTATGAGCCACCAAGAATCAGTTAAAAAAACCATTAAGAATGAAAAATTAGAAAAATAGCTCAAATAGCTCAATGGAAAAATAATTAACGTGGAAAACAGAAGGAAAGATAATCTGAGAATTATTGGTCTACCAGGAAATCATGATGAAAAAATGAGTCTGGACAACATCTTCCAAGAGCTCATCGAGGAAAATTGCCCTGAGCTCCTAGAACCAGAGGATAAAATAGAAATTGAGAGAATCCACCAGACACCTCCTGAAAGAGATACCAAATTGAAAAGTCCATGAAATGTTATAGCTTAATTCTTAAACTATCAGGTAATGGAGAAAATACTGCAAGCAGACAGAAAGAAACAATTCAAATATCATAAAATTACTGTGAGGACAGTAAAACATCTGGCAGCTTCTACATTGAAAAAATGGAGGGATTGGAATGGGATATTTTGCAAGCAAAATAGCTTGGGTTACAACCAAGGATCAGCTATCCAGCTAAACTGAGCATAACCTTCCAGCAAGGAGATGGTCATTCAAGTATATAATTTACTTCCCCAACTTCCTGATGAAAAAGCCAGATTTCAATGGAAAATTCAACCTCCAATTACAAGACTCAGGAGAGACATAAAAATGTAAATAGGGAAAACACACAGACACACACAGATATACACACACGCAACTTGGTATTCCTTAAGAGCAAATTGTTGGCATCCCTATAGGGGATGATGCCTGTTAATACTTAAAATACTATACTTATGGCAACATCTAAAAGGAATGTAGATAAATAGAGGGTGGGGGAATAAATTATGCAAAATCATCATAAAAACCTTATTACCGACTGCAAAGGTATTGCAATGGAAGAGGAAAGAGTGAAGCAGAAAAGGGTAAATTATGCCACACAAAGAGGCATAAAAACATTATAGTAGAGGGGAAGAAGAGTGGGAGATTAACATTATGAGCATTGCCCTCATTGGCTTTGGTGTAAGAAGGGGATAACATAATCAGTTAAACATAGGACCCTATCAATAAGAGAAATAAAACATATCAGAGTGGAGGGAAAGAGGGGAGGGAGAAGAGAATTGCATGAGATTTTTCTCATCAATTTCGGTATGAGGAATATATAACATAGTACTTTAAGCATAAAAATTGATTGTACACTATGAACAGTAGGAGCAGGGAAGGGCTAAAAAAAAGTAAGGATGGGTAGAAGGGAGGGAAGAAGTAGTAAGGAGGAAGGGTAGAAAAAGGAAAGGGGAATGATAAGGAGGGAATACTGAGGAGGTGGTGGTCAAATTGAAAACATTTTTTTTAAAGGAAAACTCTTAAGAAGGGGAAAGTAGAAGGGGGAAAGTACAAGCATAAACAGGGGAGGAAAAAGGATGGAGGGAAAGATACAGATAGTAATCATAACTGTGAATGTAAATGGAATGAATTCTCCCATAAAATGCAGACAGATAGCACAATGGATTATAAACCATAATCTTACAATATGCTGTATACAAGAAACACATTTGAAACAGGGGGATACACACAGGGTGAAGGTAAAAAGGACTGGAGTAAAGTACATCATGCCTCAGCAAAAGTAAAAAAAAAAAAAAATAAGAAAGCAGGGGTAGTAGTCCTTATCTAAAATAAAGCAAAAGCAAAAAGAGATCTAATTTAAATGAGATGAAGGAAACTATATCCTGCTAAAAGGCACCACTGAAAATGAAGAAACATCATTAATAAACATTTATGCACCAAGTGATACAGCATCCAAATTTCTAAAGGAGAAGTTAAAGGATTTAGAAGAAGAAATCGATAGCAAAACTACACTAGTTGGGGACTTCAAGCTCACCCTATATGAGCTTGATATATCTAACCTCAAAATAAACAAGAAAAAGTTTAGGAGGTAAATAGAATCTTAGAGAAGATAGGTAAGATAGAGATCTGGAGAAAAATGAATGGGGATAAAAAGGAATTTATCTTCTCCTCAGTGGTACATGGCAGAAAAATTGACCATGTACTAGGGCATAAAAATCTCACAATGCAGTGCAGAAAGGCAAAAATATTAAATGCATCCCTCTCAGATCATGATGCAATAAAAATTATATGTAATAAAGGGCCATGGAAGGATAGACTAAAAACAAATTGGAAACTAAATAACTTCATCCTAGAGAATGAGTAGGTCAAACAAGAAATTATGGAATGATATGTAAGTTGATTCAAGAGAATAACAATAATGAGACAACATGCAAAAACTTGTGGGATACAGAAAAAGCAGTTCTTAGGGGAAATTTTATATTCCTGAATGTATACATGCATGAAGTAGAGAAAATGGAGGTCAATAATTAGGGCATGCAACTCAAAAAGCTAGAAAAAGGATAAATTGAAAATCACCAATAAAATACTGAATTAGCAATAATGAAAACCAAAGGAGAGATTTATAAAATTTATTTTAATAAAACTATTGAATTAATAAATAAAAGTAATAGCTGGCATTATGAAAACACAATAAAATTTTTAGATCTTTAGTCAATATGATAAAAACAGAAAGAAGAAAACCAAATTACAATTATCAAAAATGAGAAGGGTGAAACTAGCTCCAATAAAGAGGAAATTAAAACAATAATTTGCCAAATTATATGCACATAAATTTGACAATCTCAGTAAAATGGATGAATGTCTATCAAAATATAAGTTGCCCAGAATAACCAAAGTGGAAGTAAATTACTTAAACAGCCCCATCTTAGAAAAAGAAATTGAACAAGCCAGATGTTGATGCTTCTCTCTCTGGTAACTGTGATTTGGTATTGATATAATGGTAGGACAGTTTGGAAGCCTGTCTGTTTGATCTGTAAGTTCTGTAACTCTGAAGTT
Source organism: Gymnobelideus leadbeateri (assembly GCA_011680675.1). NCBI lineage: Eukaryota > Metazoa > Chordata > Mammalia > Diprotodontia > Petauridae > Gymnobelideus > Gymnobelideus leadbeateri. The sequence goes on along the minus strand of WOXC01011198.1, from coordinate 32,569 downwards.
CGGGGTGCTGACCTTTTTCCCCTGAACTAGGTAATGTATATTTGTTTGATTAAAGTAAGCTTGTTAACCCATTTTGAGTTGCTTTCCTTTTGAAAAGCAGATCTAAGAACCTGTGTTGGCAGTCACCCTGGGGATATTGGGGTGCTTGCCGCTACATGGTCTCAAGTGTGGGTAGAGAGTCTATATTGTCCTGTGTATTTTGTTGTTCTTGCCCTGCATAATATGCTCGAATAGATTTTCTTGCCTTCCCCTTCTCCTTCTCAGCTTCTTTTTTTCCCATTGTGACTTCCTGTGTCTTAGTTTCTCAGGCTATGAGTTTAGGACCTGATCCTTGACTTTGAATACCTCTGGGGGGTTAGTTCATGGCTAAGTCAGGGAAGTCAATGAGGGATGTAGATGCATAGGTGTGGGTGAGTCTGACCACTTCAGATTTCTGCCTCTATAGCCCTGGGCTATAAGTATGCTTTTGTTGGTGAGGTGAGGTGGGACTTGTTGGGACCCCTCCCTCTCTTCTCTTCAGAATCCTGGCTGTCTCAGTTACACCCCTTCTTGGAGACTCTCAAGCCTGGGGCTATTTCCAGTAACTTGGGATTTCAATCTGGGTGGGAGACTTATCTTTGTGTTTTCTGCTTCATGAAGGAGGGATGGGAGGATCTGATCAGCTAGAATTTACTTTGCCATTCCAGCCCCTGTATTATATAGGCAGGCAGTTTCTAAACTTCCAGGCTGAGGGCCGAATTCAGCCAGAGAAGCCGCTCGTTCCACTGAGGGCCCAACTCTCCTACCTGGCTCCAATGATCCTACCCGTCCGAGAGATGACTGTGATTCGTCCTCGCTAAGTCTGCAGGCTGGGGCATTGGCTCTCTCTGGTGTAGTCTGCTTGTCTGCTCTTAGGTCTGGGCTGTGCAGACCCCACTCGCTCTGCACTCGACCAGTCTGGACACACTGGGCAACCTCCTGGGATGGACTCTGCCACACTTTGTCTTCCAGTGGGCTCTGTCACTCAGATTCACCCTTTGAGCCTTAGTGACTGAGGAGCTCAGTGAGGTTACTGCTTCCTTTCTGCCATCTTGGCTCCTCCTCCCCCCCCCCCCCCCGCTGAGAATTTCTTGAAGGATGATTTCTAGGTTCTTTTTTTATCATGGCTTTCATATAGTCCAATATTTTTTTTAATTATCTCTCGTGCATGTATTTTCCAAGTTAGTGGTTTTTCCCATGAGATATTTCACATTGCCTTATATTTTTTGTTTGGATCTGTTTAATAGTATCTTGATTCCTCATAAAGTCTCTAGGTTCCATTTGCTCCAATCTAATTCTGAAGGAATTTTTCTCTTCAGTGAGCTTTTCAGATTCTTTTTTCATCAGGAAAATTCAGCTTTTTAAGGCATACTTCTCGTCATTGCCTTTGTGAGTCTCCTATCCTATCTGATTTAGTGTGTTTGTTTTTTTTTTAAGGTGTTCTTAGTTCACTGTCTTCCTCCTGTTCCATGCTTTCATTCTTTTTGTCCCCGAAATAGGAGTCTAATGTTGGATTTCTCTGTTTGATTTGCTAACTTTGCTTGATCATTTGCTTGATCAATGACTTGACTTTTGAGATTTTTGCCATAGTAGAATTCTGCTAACAGAAAGAGGAGCTTTTTCTCAAATCACTGGGGTTTTCACAGCTGCCAGAGCTCTTAGTTGGGTGCCTTTTATGAAGCTTCTACAGGCTCTGGCAAACTGGTCACATACCCCATGACCACCATCCTACACAGCAATCCAGATCCAAGCAGGATAGATCAAGAGTGATTACCCCTCAGACTGGTCACTTGGTACCCCTACAATCTGCAGGCCTGTACCTCTGAAGCAGCATGGCTGCAGAGCCTCAGCTGCTCCTTGTCTCAGGCCCAAAGGCATTCCCTAACTCCTTGTTCCTGAAAAGTATACACTGATGTCTCACTTTGTCTTTGGCATCTTTGGGTTGATAATTCTGGAAACAACCACAGCTGCTGGTGATCTGAAGTCCTTCTAGCTGGTAGCTGGTCAGGCCCCCATGAGGCTAAAACCTCTGACTTGTCTGAGCCTGGGCTTGGCTCCCAACATGCTGTGCTGGCCCCTTCCTGGTGGCCTGCTAGGCTGGCTTCAGTAGGATGTTAGCTTCTCTCTGTCATTTTGTGTGTTCTTTAGCTCCAAAATTTATTTAGAGTCATTTTTTACATGAATTGTAGGAGGTGGAAGCCAGAGCTGCATGGAAGTCCTGTTTTCATTCCACCATCTTGACTCCACAAACAAATAAATTTAAAAAAATAAACATAAAATTCTACACTTTTGTGTAAAATAAAATATCTTTTGACTGAATTGATATCACCTCACTGGCAATATTTTTTCATAGTTTAAATACATGATATCAAGTATGTTGTTGTGTTTCTAAAACTGTCATGTATTATGAAGTTTTAGAAATCCTTGCATCAGAAATGTTGTTAGATAAGTAAATTTTATTTTAATAGGAAAGATGTTTGATTGGAAATGAAGTTCTTAGACTAATGTGGTAAAAACATCTTTTGAAAACATATTTAATGGGATATATTTTCTTTAAAGGATATAATAATAATAACTTACTGTTGAGGAAAAATAGCAGACACTTTAGGTTATCTTCATCTATGAAGTTCTTGGGGACTTTCTACTTGGGTAAGGTGCTATCTCCTTTGCTGACCACAAGTTGTGAAATTCTGAATCACTGAAGTTCAGGAAACTAGAACTATACCAACTCAAAGTGGTGTAATGTTTAAATTTTCTTATAGTGAAGAATAATTTTCATCTGAGATTATTTGGATGTCACTTTTGTGAAAATTACCATACTGTAACTGTTTACAAACAATATGTATTGAAGTTACATCTTTGAACCAGCATAGCAAAAATAGACCTTAGATTCAAAGATTTCATTTTGCCTTATGGGGAACTGGGCAAGTGTGGAAACTTACTATAATCAGTGATTTCTGGGGTGTTTGAGTCAGCTATCATACACTCACTATAAGTGTATCTAATTGTAATATAATTTGAATTTAAAATCTCTGTGTGTTGGCAAAGGTTTCAGGGACTTAGCACTTACTATTTTATCAAGCCTCTGTTGGGGAAACAGAAGGTATGAACTCCTGTTTCCTGTTGTTAACATAACAGGAAGGAGTTGACTGAAACAGAAATTAGCTAACGATACATACATATATATATATATATGTAGATAGATAGATAGATAGATATAGATAGATAGATATAGATATAGATATAGATAGATATATCTATCTATATCTATATATATGTGTGTGTATGTATGTATGTATATGTATGTATGTATGTATGTATATATATGTATCATTAGCTAATTTCTAATATGTATCATTAGCTTATATATATATATGTATACATATATATATTTCTTGAGACTAGCATGTGGTGGCAGGGCATCTACAGAAGAGAGAATTAAGAACTGAGCCAGAATTTCCTGAGAACTTGTGGTGGTGGAGCTTCTTCTGAAAAAGAGCCCAGGAACCCAGAGCCTTGGGCTGGGAGACTGGAACCAGGAACCTGGAGCCCAGAGTCAGGAGCCAGGAGCCCAGCTGACTGAGGAAGCATGCCTGGGATGTTAATACATTGCTTGTGGCTTGATTGAGCCTTGAATTCCTGGGAGCAGAAATAGAGGCTTTGAGATGGATAGGACCCTGTGAACTGCACTGCAGAGCTGGTCCTCCCCAGAGATTTATACAAGTAACTGGGAGTCTGCCATTGAACCCAGGTGATAGTCTGGTGGATCCAGGTAGAATCTGGGACAATGGTAGGGGATCCAGGAAATCTGAGATCCAGCCCCATGTCAAGATAAAAAGATGATTCCATGGGTACTGAATAATGATGACATTGTAGTTTTCTAGTGACCAAGGGTGGACAGTTTGTGTATGATACTTATTAATTGATTTCTGAGTAAGTGACTGATTGAGTTAATTTATGTGTGCCCCATGAGTGGAAAATTTTTCCCCATGAGTGGAAGACCTTGACTATTCTACTTTGAGACTATATTGTGATACTGATTGAGTTAACTCAAGTATGCCCCATGAGTGGAAGTCTTTGACTATTGTACTTAGAGATGGTTGTTCTTTGTTCTTAATTTTGTGGCCACTTTGGTGAAAATTATGTGGCCATTTTAATGATAAGCTGTTTGTGAATATAAGTTGTAATATTTTGAATGTTGTACCTTGATTTTCTGTGAATGTTTTTCCTTTGATTTTTTATGTAGTAAATAGAGTGCTCAATATACTGTGTAATCAGAAAATTAAAAGCTATTCACAGTAGCATTCTTCTGGAAAGCCTCTGTGCATTTCATTACAGTGTAAAACTTCAAAATATCACTTCTTCATTTGTAAATGAAGGATAAATGAAATGTCCATATTTGCTCACATATAAACTAATAATATCCTGCCCCTAAGCTGTGATTAGTGAAATATTTGCTTTTTGAGGTAAAATTTCTTGTGACTGTAATTTGATATTATTGTAACCTTTGATTTCAGGTATAATTGTCTGAATTGTTATAAAGTCAATAGCCTAACATTCAAAGCGAATGCCAAGTGCTAGCCAAAGGGAATCTGGTCTGAGAACTGTTAGAAGTCAATATTTGTTCCTGGTAAAAGTTGAGTGGATGATCTAGCATAAGCAAAGAAGTCCCTTGACTCAGTTTCCCCATTTTGGTATTCTATTCTGAACAGGAAATTTTTCCCCCTGGTTAATTTTGAACCTATCTCCTCTTAGCCTATGCATAGTGTGGAACTTTACTCCATGACTCTTGCCTGGAATTAAACAGAGGTATGTGAGTTCTTTATCCTCCCTTTATCCTCCCCCCCTCCCCGATTTTGGCCTTTGTCAAATTAATCTATGCCCTTGATGGAACAGTCTTGACATTGTCCTGACCATAACCTCCTTTTTCCTTTCATAGCAAATTTCTATAATCAAGGAAAGTGGACAGTGGAAGTTTGTGATTATAATTTTTAGTCTATTAATAAATAGAATAGTAATAATACATCTGAATTACTATAAAAGGATGAAAGTACAAAAGATCTTACTATTGTTAAATCTTATTTGCGGTCAAATAAGGATTAACAAATATGGATGTGTTGCATCCTATGTAATTAGGTAAACGAGTTCTTAGACTTGTCATCCCCTTGAAAATAGTGATATATTTTTATGTAAGATTGTATTCTATGAAATTGAAAAAAAATACTTTTGTTTCATTTTATTGATACTTAAGTTAGAAGTAACATTCTTCTTCACTATAAATTTTACTCAGGTAAACTTAGATACCTTGGGTCACAATTCTTATTTTGTAACTGGTACTTAAACCTTGTATTGAAAATTGTATCTCTACTGTTGCAACTTCTGCACCCATATTTTGGAGCTTAACCTAAATATAAAATTGCTCCATTCAAACCTGCTGCAGACCAATCCTAAGGACCTAGTTACTACTCCTGAGACTACTATTTGAGAACATATTTCTTCTCCCAAGGATGTTGTAATTGTGAGGCAATGAGATGACATTTGTTCTACCTCCTCATTGAAGCATCAACTACCAATCAGGATTGCCTTACCTTTGTCTTGTGACCCAAATAATATCTTGTTTGTGGTTTAAGACATTTCAGAAGGGGAAGTCCAGACAATAGTAATAGCAGACTAATGTCATAGGATATTGTTAAACTTCTGGCCAATTGGAAGATAGGCATATATTGATTGACATTTTGATTTTTTTTAGTTAATTTATTAGTTTAGTTTCAGTTAACAAGATTCAATTCCATAGTTCCTTGATTTTCAAATTTCCTTTACTTCCCTCCCCCCACGACAGCATATAGTCCAGTCCATACATTCATATTAGACATTATTCCAATTACAAAGGCATATTGTACTAGGTGGGATGAAAAATGGTAAAGAAATAAAATCAAATAAGGAAAAGAAAAAGATCATTTAGTTTGCTTCCATCAGGATTCATGCTCAGTTCTAGAAAGAACTAGAAAGTTCTATCTCTGGATGGCTCATTTCTCTCTTTCTTTCGGGATTGACTTATATCACTGCATTGCTGAAGAGTCCACTCTGTGATTGTTGGTCATCACAGATATGGTATGTCTGTGATTGTATACAAATTTCTTCTGATTCTACTCTTCTCTCTCAGCATAAGTTTGTATAAGTCTCTCCAGCTAATTATGAAATCCTTCACATCCTCGTTTCTTATAGCACAATAGTATTCCATTACATTCATATACCACAACTTATTTAGCCATTCCCCAATTGATGGGCACCCCTTTACTTTCCAATTCTTTGCAACCACAAAGAGGGCTGCTATAAATATTTTTGTACATATGGGTCTTCCTCCCACTTCTATGATCTCTTTGGGATATAACCTAGAAGTGGTATTTTTGGGTCAAAGGGTATGAAATTATTTATAATCCTTTGGGCATAATTCCAGATTGCTCTCCAGAATGGTTGGATAAGTTCACAACTCCACCAGCAATGTATTAGTGTTCCAATTTGTCCACATCCTCTCCAGCATTTGTCACTTTCTTGTTTTGTCATCTTAGCCAATCTGACTGGAGAGATGTGCTATCTCAGAGTTGTTTTGATTTGTATTTCTCTAATCAATAGTAATTTAGAGCATTTCTTCATATGCTTATAGATATCTTTAATTTCTTTCTCTGAAAACTGCCTATTCATATCCTTTGACCATTTATCAATTGGGGATGACATTTTGATTTGCCTTCCTATTTATCACCTCTCCTCCCTCACTCAGAATTTGACTAATTAGGAGTTATTGATCCCATTTATTGACTACTGGTAGAATAGCTAAAAAATTGATTGTGCTAAGATATTTACTGCTTCAGTCTATATTCTTTTTCCATCATGACCATGCTTAAATCATTTTATTCCTTCAAAATGATATGGTGATAATATGTATATCCTCAAAATTGGAATGTAAGATAAAGATATGTTTTTTAAAATTTAATAGAGTAGTAAGTTTTGAGAAAATACTATTTTTTAGATTTATGATATGTATGTGAATGTGTATCTGTATATGTGAGAGTCTGTGTGTATATATGTATATATGTGTTTACACACATAGATAATTGCACATAAAAGTATGAATCTATTATGTAAAAATTGCTATTCCTTTTAAATATATAATAAAGCTGTGATACACATTTCTACACCCTTTTTTTTTTACTTCTCTAAGAAAGACTATTAATAGATAGAAATGGGCATACTACATAGGTAAATATATATATATATATATATGGTCCTCATAATAATCTCCATACATGGGTACTGCTATAAACCTTTTTACAGGTTAGGAAAATGAAATAAATTGAGGTGAGGAATGCGCTTAACGTAAAACAGATAAGGAATTTCTAAGTCCTAGTTTTAACCCAGGTTTTCCTGATCCATGCATTTTGCAGTCTATCATCTTGATGCAAATGCATTTTGCTTAAAGTCCTCTTTTGTCGCAATCATCCTAATAGAAGAACACATCTCACTTTCAAATCTGATACTATGATTTAATTTTAGGATGAAACTAGGCAAAATCAAAAATGGATTTATAATCACTGATGAATACATTCAGAACCTCAACTTGTCCACAGATCATTACCTGCCAGGACAGTAAAATTAAGAGACCATTGTTATCAATTAGCTCATTTTCACTGATCCTTGTTGACCCTCCTGTCTTTCCACAAACTTGTTTTATTCTTTTAAAGTTACTAAACTGAAAAAATATATTTTTTTCTGTTCTTTACCTAACTCCACCTAGATATTATAAGTAGGTAGAAAAGGGAACCTCTTAGCTTTCCCTGGGCTTTTCAGTTCTAACCCAGGAAATCCCAGAAGAATGGAGAGGGCCTTATCTTATCTCAGTGTAATCAAACCCTTCTCAAACCTTTGTCTAAATTCAAACCCTTTATATTACATAACCCTCTACTCATATTATCAGTTTATAGGGACTCTATCATTCTTTAGCTTTCTTCTCAATCTCCTATCTCTACTAAATTAACTTTTCATTTTGCAGTCTTTTTTTCCTCATTTTTTCATTATCTTCACTGTCCTCTTAAGTCCATCTTATCTCATTTTCTGATGATATTCTAGTCTAATATTCCAATGAATCTCTCATGTACAGATTTCCTTATATAATATCACTTTGGAGTTCTGGAATTGAATAGTCTGTTTCAAATTAGGTGACTTAGCTACAATCTATATAATTAAACAATATTGAAACATTTTAAAAAGAGCTTCAGTTCTGGTTATTTTCTAGTAGATGAAATCAACTTCTATTGAACAATGCCTCATCACTCTTAAAAAAGGAGAGAGAAATTGTTTGCCGTTAACCTTAATCTGAAAACCTCAAAAAACATAAAACACTAAGACGATTTGGCAAAGACCATGCTGCCATACATTTTTACAAACCTGGAAAAAAAGATATCCTTGCATTTCTTGTCTTTTTTTATGATGTCTGCAGGCTTCAATCTGGCCAGGGTTATGAAAGGCAGAAAGAACATCACAGTTTTTCCTTCTTATCTCTCATTAATAGTCTAAGGGAGAGTCAGTAAGAATACCTGCATAATATTATTAAAAGTGGGAAGAACTGTTCTGGAGTTTCATTTGCATTCCCCAATCTTCTAAGCTCTCCCTCTGCATACTCTCACAACAGATTTTTCTTTTTCATATATGTGAAAATGTGTTTTCCAATATTGTCAAAGATAAAAAAATCCTTTTGAATACTAGAAGATTCTACTTCTTCTGAAGTAGAATCCCCCAGCAAGCCTACCCCACTACCTATTTCACCTTCTTCCTCAGATATGCCAAAATCTTTACTTCCTAAATGTGAGGAGTAGTATTCTCCATTCCATGTCTCCACAAACTTATAGGAGTCCATCTGGATACCTTTGAACACGCATCAGGCATGTTAATGATCTAAGTAGGTAGAAAATGGAACCTCTTACCTTTTCCTAGGCTTTTCAGTTTTAACTTCAAGAGTGCAGCAGGTTTGCCCTCAGTGATAGTCATGAGCAAAGTGCCCTCAAAAGTGTCTTAATTTGATCAAGGTTCAGGCTTTTGCAATGATAAAAAAGACAAACCTCAGGGAGCAAAAATTAGAAAAAAACACGGAGAGAGAAGGTGTTGATTAAATGGCTGCTAGGGAAAGCACGGTATTCATTATCAAGGATGGTTTTGTAGATATTTTTAAATAGAATAAGAAAAAGACAAACTTTATATTTACAGATTTACAAAAGGCCATTGCATCTCAATTTCTTCCCAATTGCGGCATCATAGATTAATGAAATTAGAGGTAAATGGAATGCTGCTAGGTACTAGTTAAAACATAATAAAAAGACACAAGAAAATGGGTTCAAAATGTATCCTGTCCTTCCCAAAAGACTGGCTAATGCCTCTCCCAATAAACTGATCAACAGTGCAAATGATACTGGTAACAGTAGGTCACTAGGATTGAATCAAAGTAAATTTTAGAAACTATTTCACATAGAGTTCACTAATATGCCCATCTTTATGCTACCTCTCTAACACTTTTTCCCAAATTTTATCATCATTTCCAATTTGATAAATAATAAACCAAATGTCAGATTTTGCTGATTTATTTTTTCTTATTGTTAGTGATTTAGAGCCATAATTACTGTAGTTGCTAATTACTTATAATTATTATTTAAAGACCTTTCTTATATCCTTTAACAATCTATCTTTGTGGAATGGCCCTCAGTTTCCTTAGTGTATATTACACATATGCTTAAAATTTATTAGATATTAAAATTATATATTTTTTCAATAAAAGCTTTCCATCTTTTTCTAATTATGTATATTTTACTTTTGAGAATATCTTTCAATTTTATATAAACAAAATTTAATCTTATATTGCAATAATCCTCATATTTGTTTTGTAAGAACTTTTCATAATAGATGAGAAAGATATTTTAATCAAGTATCAAGTTTTTGTTTTTTAATGGTGTGAACATTTATTTTCAGTTCTAGTATTAATTATGATCTTATGGTACTATATAATGTAAAATGAGTTAATTTCTTTTCTTAAATATAATTATACATACGTACATATATATATATATATATATATATATATATATATATATATTACTTTTAGTTATCAACACTCTTTTCTGTAAGATTTGAGTTCCAAATTTTCTCGCCATCTCACCCCTACCCCCAAGATGACAAATATACTGTTTAACCCTTGCCCAAGTCTTGCTTCAGTTCCTTCACAGATGCATTTCCATACCCCATTGCCTATATATCTTATTTCCCAGTTCCATGTAAAAACAATTTTTCAACATTTGTTTTTAAAACACTGAGTTCCAGATCCTCTCCTTTCTTCCTGCATCACCTCACCCACCAATTGAGAAGACAAGCAATTCAAGATAGGTTATGCACCTGTAGTTATGCAAAACATTTGAATAGTAGTCATATTGTGAAAGAATTCTGACTATAACCTCCCCCAATCTTCCCTCCCTTCTATCATTACCTCATCTTATCCCCTTCAAGCCTATTTTCCTGTAAGGTAAGATATCCAAATGAATGTCTATGTTATTTCCTCCATAACCCAGTTATAATGACGCTAAGGTTGACTCATTCCCTTTCATCTCTTGGCTCTTCCCTCCCCCATGTAACTGCTTTCTCTTTCATCTTTCATGAGAAAAAATTTACCCTATTCTATCTCTCCCTTTCTCCATGTCCCAACATATTCCTCTGTCACCCATTAATTATATTTTTTAGATATCATCCCTTCATATTGAACTCACTCAATTCCCTCTGTCCAAAATTACATGTACACTTGCACAATACAAACATATATAAACACATATACATAAACATACACATTCACACATGTGTATCATGTGTATGTGTGTATATATGTGGGAATGTGTAGATATGCATGTAGATATGCATATATATATATATTTCCTTCAGGTATTCTAATAGGAGAAAAGTCTCAGGAGTTAAAAATATCATTTTTCCATGTAGGAATTTAAACAGTTCAACTTTAATAAATTCTGTATGATTTCTCTTTCATGTTTACCTTTTCATGTTTCTCTTGATATTTGTCTTCGATAGTCAAATTTTCTCTTCAGCCCTAGTCTTGTCATTAAAAGTGCTTGAAAGTCCTCAGTTTCATTGAATTTCCATTTTTGCCCTGAAGAATTATACTTAGTCTTTCTGGATATGTTATTCTTGGTTTTAATTCTGGCTCCTTTGGCCTCCAGAATATCATATTCCAAGCTCTTCAATCCCTTAATAAAGAAGCTGCTAGATCTTGTGTCATCCTGATTGTTTCCACAGTACTCAAATTCTTTCTTCCTGTCAGCTTGTGATACTTTCTTCTTCACTTGGAAATCTTGGATTTGGCTATAATATTCATAGAAGATTTCTTTTTGGGATCCTTTTCAGGAGGCAGTTGGTAGATTTTTAAATTTATATTTTAACATATGGTTCTAGAATGTTAGTGCAGTTTTCCTTGATAATTCCTTGAAAGATGTTGGGTAGGTTCATTTTTGATCATGACTTTCAGGCAGTTCAACAATTTTAAAATAATCACTTGGATCTATTTTCCAGCTCAATTGTTTTTCTGATGAGATTTTTCACATTGCCTTCTATTCTTTCATTATTTGGGATCTGTTTAATTATATTTGATTTCTCTATTTGTTCAATTCTAATTTTGAAAGAATTATTATCTTCAGTGAGTTTTGGAATTTTTTTCCATTTGGCCAATTTTGCTTTTTTAAGCATTCTTCTCCTCACTGGCTTTTTGGAACTGTTTTGCCATTTTAGTCAGTCTTCAGTATTTTGGGGGTCCCTTTAGTAAGCTGTTGACTCATTTTTCATGATTTTCTTACATCACTCTCATTTCTTTTTTTTTAATTTATTTTTTTAAGCAATTGGGGTTAAGTAACTTGCTCAAGGTTACACGGCTAGTCATTATTTATGCGTGGGTGCTCATTTTCTGAGGCCAGATCTGATCTCCGGTCATCCCAACTCCGAGGCTGGCGCTCTTACTCACTGTGCCACCTAGCCCCCCCTTTAGGGCAATGGGGGTTAAGCAACTTGCCCAAGGTCACACGGCTAGGTTTTTCTTTGTGTGTGCATTAAGTGTCTGGGGCCAGAACCGAACTCAGGTCCTTCTGACTCCAGGGCCGGCGCTCTATTCACTGCGCCACCTAGCCACTCCTATCACTCTCATTTCTTTTCTCAATTTTTCTTTAACTTCTCTTACTTTATTTAAAATCCTTGTTGAACTCTTCCATGACCTGTCACCAATTTATGTGTTTTCTTGGAGAATTTTAACATAGGAGTTTTGACTTTATTGTCTTCTTCTGGTTGTATGATTTCTTCTTCTTTGTCACAAAAGTAAGATCCTATAGTTTATTTTCCCCTCTGCTCATTTTCCCAGCCAATTACTTGACTTTGCCAAAAGTAGCACTCTGCTTCCAGAGTGGAGAGTGCCCTGTCTTAAATTTCTGGGGTGTTGCACAGCTGTTATCAGAGCTACTTCTAGACCCCTCTGAATCTTCAGTTCTTGTAAGTTGATATGATAAAAGAATAAGTGTTTACTCCTCCCAATAGCTTTTCTCTTGTCTGTGAGTGGCCATATTCATTTTTTTCTGCCTTAGAACTATGAGTAGGAGTAAACACATCAGTGATCCTCCTTACCCCAGAACTGCCACCCAAGACTGGAACCCAGATAAAAGCAGGGAAAAGCAACAGTAATTTTCTTTTTATCAGCAACTCGATTCCCCCACAATCTGTAGGCCTAGAACTCTGGAAGCAGCTTCTGCCGGTACTGCTGCCACCACTGGTGCTGTCCCCTCCCCCACCAATGTGTTGGGGCAGGACCATGCTCTTCTCTCACCCAGGTTCAACAGCATTTCCCCCATGGCCTTTTATTTTGTCATTTGTGGGTTGAGAAGTCGAGAAATTGCCACAGCTGCCATTAATTAAATCCCTTGACATCTGCTGCAATACAGTCTATGCTGAGGCTGTCCGGAGGGATTGTGCTCAACTCCCAACCTAGTGTAATAGACACTTCCTGTTGCCTACCACGCTCTCTTCAGCTGGAGACGTGTTTCACTTTATCATTTTCTGTGTTATGTAGTTCTAAAAAAATTTTAGAGTCATTTTTAGAGGTATATGGAAGGGCTTGGGAGGAAGAGCTCAAGCAGTTCCTACTTACATTACTCCATTTTGGGTGAAACAACCAATATCTTAATTTCTTAAAGCAAATTTCTTTCAGATTTCCCCATAAATTCTTGTCAGATTTCAGATACTTTACCATTTATCTTAAGTACATTAAAATGCATTATGGAATTTGATTGTTTCTGAGCATTCCTTTTCTGGTTTGTTTCATTAATATATTTTACAAATTGCCAAATATTTTAATAATAACTAGTATATATAATAATTGAGGTATTATATTTTTATTGCTTTACTTTTTAGTAATTTTGATGAAGATTCTGCATCTTCTGTTGCTCCAAGTATTTGTTAGTATTAACTCTAAATTTATAAGTCTTATAGCTTGAATACTGATTGGCATAGTAATAAATCTATAAATTAAAATAGCAAGCATTATTCTTTAATCATATTGGCATATTGAAAAAACAACTACCTACTATATATAACTAATTATTTATAATTGTTTATTGTATCAAAGTGTATTTTGTAATTGAATTTTCATAAATTTTACATGTTATAGAGCAGATTGTAATCCCCAAAATATTTTCTAATTTTTCTATTAATGGCATTTATTATTTTATAGAAAAGGTAATGATTTATTATATATTCTGCTATTTTGCATAAGCTATTAATTTTCCCAATTAATATCTTTAAAAAACTATTTGAATATTCCTAAAAAAGCCCTCATGTTGCCTTAAAATTGATATTTGTTCTTTGACAATAGTTGTGTTATTTCCTATTTTCTGTTCTCTTTTTGCTGTTTCTAGAGCACTGACATTAATCATGAGGGAAGGGAGCATCATTTATTTACTGCTGCATTTTTAGGTAAAAATATTCTTTTAAAATGATGAAAGTATTTTATGTTAGATATGAAGTTTTTAAATGATAGTTATTTATTTATTTACTTTTTAAATAAATGCTTTACTAAATTCTGGTTTACATCATTCATTTCTGCCAGATTTTGAGTCACAGTATTTTCCTCATTTTTTCTCCTGCCCACCACCCTAGGATAGCATTCTCACAGGATATCCCCTTATCCAATCTGCTCTCTCACATATGTTCTCCCATACAACTTCGACTTTTCTATAAGGGCAAGATGAATCTCTTTGCCCCAAAGCCTATATATCTTATTTCCCAATTATATGTAAAATAAAATTAATAATAGTATTTATATATAATTAAAACTTTTGATTTTAAAACATTTAATTCCAGATTCATTCCCTTCCTCCCTTATCACTCACTCTTGCTGGGAAGATAAGCAATTCAGTATATGTTGTATATGTATAGCTATGCAAAACATAAACATAGTATATATATTATATATCGTAAAAGACTGACTATATTTCCCTCCCACCTATCCTACCCCCCAGTAGGTCCATTCCCTACTTTGATACTGTCCTTCTTCAAAAGTGGGTGCTTCCATCCTCCTTCCCCCCCAGCATGCCCTCCCTTACATCATCCCTCCTCTCACCACCAACCCCCACTCTCCTATAAGGTGAGATGTACCATTAAGTATGTATGTCATTCTCTACCTGAGCCAAATTCAATGAGAATATGGTCTTGCTTTTTTGCCTTCCTGTTCTTCCCTTCCCTTGTAACCATTTCCCCTGGCCTCTTTGATGTGAGATAGTTTACCCCATTCTGTCTTTCCCCATCTCCTTTCATTATATACCTCTCTCACCAATTAAGTTCACCTTTTAAGTATCAACCCCTCCTATTAAATTCGACCTGTGCCCTGTATCTATGTCTACCTGTAAACATATATACAAGCATTCACATATGCACTCATATGACCATATACCCTTCTTCAACTATTTGTATACTGAGAAAGTTTTCATCAGTTACAGTTATAATTTTTCTATGTAGGAATGCAAATAGTTCAACTTTGATAAATTCCTTTTGATTTCTTTTCCCTGTTTACCTTCTCAAGCATCTCTTGCTGCTTGTATCTGAATGTCAAATTTTCTATTCAACTCCAGACTGCAATCCAGATCGAAGAAGGTTAAAGTGAGAGCGATTACATGCCTGACTGATCCCTGGATTCCCCTACAGTTCCCAGACCAGGAGCTGAAGCTGCAGCTAAGCTGCCACATGGCAGCAGAGCTGTGGCTACTCAGTGGCTTCTTGGCCCCCGGGGAAGAACCTGATGATCTCCCAAATACTGGTCCCAAAGTCCATAGGGCCCTGACCTCTCACTTTGTCCTAGGCATCTATGTGTTGATAATTCTGTAAACTCCACAACTGCTGTTTTTCTGGAGTTCCTCCAGCCAGATGCTGGTCTGGCCACCCTGGGGCTAAAACATCTGACTCACGATCTCCTGGGCTTGGCTCCCAGAATGCTGTGCTGGCCGCTCCCTCTCAGGTTTCTGGGCTGTCCTCAGTGGGAGGTTAGCTTCTCTGTGTCATTTTGTGTGTTCTGGCACTCCAGAGGTTGTTCAGAGTCCCCTTTAACATAAATTTGGGAGTGATGTGAGCAGGAGTACCAGGGAAGTGCTGTTTCTACTCTGCCATATGGGCTCTGCCCCTCTTCAATAATATTTAAATAGACTTTCTATATCTATGTACTATATGCCTTTTACCCCAAGTGAATGTTGTTCCAAGAACTATTGTGTCTACTTCAGAAATCTGTGGTTTGAGTTGCCTTGGTGTTTTTATTTTCCTAATGTTGAATGATCCTTGCCTTCCTGGAATTCACTGTAATTTCTTCTGGTTAATAGAGAAGATTAAAAGAGATATAAGGAGAGACAGAAAAAAAGAAGTACAGAAGGAAGGAAGAAAGGAAGGGAGGGAGGGAGGAAGGAATGAAGGAAGAAAAGGAGGGAGGGATAGATTCTCTTTTTTTAGTTGATATTTTTAGAGATATCGACCTATCTCTTACTTTTTACTTTATGATTTGAAAATACATTATAATTTCATTAAAATAGTTCATTTCAGAAATTAGTTGTCTATTACTGCACATTTTCCCATTTTGCTATGACTATGTACAATGTTATAGACATTATATATTACATTAGCATACTGCTCCATTGAAATTTCTGAGGATTGAAAAACCCTTCCCATTTTTCTTTTCCCTTCAAAATCATTCAGTTTTTAGAGCATTAAGTGGCTTCATTTATTTTCTTCTTGCTCTGTGATTTTACATATTAAAATTTGGAATCAAATGAAATTTAACAAGAAGGCAAAATTCACATGACAAATTTGTAGCAGAATCACCATAAGAATTCACATCCCAATATATTGTCAAGCACAGAAAAGTTACTAAGTAATTATTTCTAAATGTAAATTATGTACATCTCGAGCCATCTACCCATAATCAATCTATCTATCAATCTATCCATCCATCCATCCATCTATCTATCTATCTATCTATCTATCTATCTATCTATCTATCTATCTATCTTTTTATCTACCAACTAGTAGCTAGCTTGTATCTTCTAAGGGGAATGCAATTTTACTGTTTTTCCTTCCTTCCTTCCTTCCTTCCTTCCTTCCTTCCTTCCTTCCTTCCTTCCTTCCTTCTTTCCTTCCTTCCTTCCTCTCTGAAATGAAAAGAAATCAACATTGTTTTCCTATGAAAGTCACTTCTTTATTCAGCAAAGACCAAATCTATTTCCTGACTTCTGAGGGATTACAAATGTTTATTAATCAATTTTATTCATGGTGGGTAGAAACCTGATGTTCTAGTATTTTTTGTGATTGCAATTCCTGAGAGTACAGCCAATTTTCTTTTTCATACTTAATACTTACTAAATGAAGTAGCTGAACAGATAAATGTATTAATTATAATCTCTTGAATTCTTTGGTTTAAAAACAAATTCACTCCCATTGAAAGAATATCAAAAATTATATAAATTCAGAGCAAAGACAGTTTTTTTTTTCTTTAGGGACTTTGAAGATAATTTAAACATTTCTAATCAGCATTATTGAAAAAATGCTATATAACATAGAGGGGGAAGATGCACAGGAAAACTTAACAAATGGTAAAATCACTTTATTATTCTGGCTTAGTTTCTACATCAATGAAATTAAGAGGATATCCTGTATCAAAATTATTAATCACTAGCATACCTCTCAGTACAAAACCAATTTAAAATGTGAAAAGGACATACTTAACAACATAAAGAAAAGCGCAATTGAATATGGCTAAGATTAATGTGTGGTTTTATAAGTCAAGTACAACTTATCGATTTACACTTCTATTTGTTTTTGACATTACTGGCCTAGATAATAATTAACATTCCACTGAATTCCAAAATTTTCACATTCAAAATCATTCAGTCTATCCCCATGCAACTTTACCAATAAAATTCAGTGGCAATTTACCTATATTGATATTTTAAAATATACAATTATAAAAAATTTACAAGCTCTGCCAATACATTTTAGGAGTATCTTTCTGGATTTTTTTTTTTCTCTCAGCAATGCATCAAAAACACAACGTGGAAAAAATGTTCTGTAAATGAAATATTCAATCTTATTCTAACATTCAAGTACCCTATCAATTGTCTAAAGAGATATATTTATAGAGCAGAGATGAAATCAGTGTGTTGGTAAAGGTGGGAAATTATTAAAAAGTCAAAGAAATGCACAATAATGGAAAGATTTCTACGATAAAATTGGTACATTCATGACTGTGTTCAACAAATAGAATTGGGAATTGAAGATGTAATGAAAAACATTTATACATTTTGATTAGTTTGATCAAACATTTTCATTAGAAATAGTGTGGAACATTCTCAGTCAATCAACACAAATACGAACATCAACTGAATGTGTGTCTAAGTTATGTATGTTATCTTCTTAACTTGACCATAGCTTGCCTTGGTGAGCTGTCAGCAGGAGGTGTGCTAAATGAAGAATTCAGATGCAACATAAGCCTACTTTATATTTTTCTCCCCAGATAAAATAGTATTATCTACCAGGAGATAACAATTTCAATGCTTTCTATTTAAATATAATCCAGAAGTATTGTTAATGTAAAAAATGGTAAGGGTAGTACAAAAATTATTTTTCCCTCCTTTAAATAAAAAAAATGTATTTTTGTGGTATGAAGAAACTAAGACAAATGTTATTTCAATAGTTCAACATTTTTGACTAATTTTTTATTCAAATATGAAAAACAGAAGAACCTGAGTTCGGATCCGGCCTCAGACACTTAATGCACACACAAACAAAAACCTAGCCATGTGACCTTGGGCAAGTTACCCCAATTGCCTTCCAAAAAGCAAAAAAAAAAAAAAAACAAACAAACAAACAAAAAAAAAACAGTCAGATATAGACACAAAATAATTAATTCAGCTGAATATCTTGAGACATTTCTTAGAACTAAATGGTTCTTTGAGGGAACCAAAATAGTACATATGTGTATGTGTGTGTGTGTGTGTGTGTATGGATGATTGTGCATATGAATGTACACAATATACATACACACAAATACAATTATTTGTAAATTGACAAAATTCCAAGAATTATAGATGTTATGAAAATCTCATGTAAATAATGTATACCTTCTAAATTATCATTCATTTTTAAACTAACAAAGGTGTTCAGTTAATCTAATGAAGGGAGAAATGATAAAGATTTATTCAGTAAGAGACACAAATCAGTGAGGAGACAGCAGAAATTTGGGCAATATTAAACACCTCTTTTCTTTGTTGAGCATTAAATAAAACCGGGGAGAAACTGATATCATGGAGATAGAATAGAAAGAGATATCTGAGAAATTAACAACCCCCCCACTCTTTCATATGCAGTTCTATCATAATCATAACTGTCTGTTTCTGAGAATGAGTTTTATTCTCATCTGTTTTTTGGGGGGTTTGTCCTCTTTTTTTTTTTTTTTTTTATCAAATTATCGGAATGATCATGTGTACCGATTGTTATCATTACTTTTTTTTTCCAGTGTAGCCACCTATAAACCTTCATTTCTTTCTCTAAATTTTAAGAGATTCAGTAATTTTAAACAAAGGAAAAATATCTATCTGTTAAGAAAAACTTTACTTAAGTGAAATTAGTCTATAATAAGCTTTAAAAATAAAATCAAAGTGACTCATGCCAGTATAATCTGTTGAATTGAGAAATAAGCTTAGAATTATTCAATAATCAGGTGAAATTTATAATTCAAAACTAAATATATGAGAAATTCATAGATAGAGTGTGGGGATTATTTCTTAAATAACATTTTTATCTCATTTAAATAGAAAAATTTTGAAAAAAAAAAAGAGGGGAAGAATCATGTGGAGTCCTTGGGAAAATGAAGGAACAATAGAGTAGAATTGGAAAATTTTAGAGATGGTTGAAAAAAACAATTGACTGATCAAAAAATAACTAATGAAGCTCAAATGTTAGATATTTTCCATAATGAGCTAGAAAAAATTAAAATCACGGTAAAAGATAAGTTAGTTAATCTTCCTATCAAACAGAAAATAATTAATTATTAACCAATTAACTTAAAATTTGCATCATAGTCAGAAAAGCATACTCAATATCCTTAAGAGAAACACTTAACAAATTTACTTTAAAATGTGTTTTTCATTTATAATTAAAAAATCTATCTGAATCTTCTTAACTCTGTGTTCAACTAAATCTGAAGCAACAAACAACATTTCTTTATAACAAAAGACATGATATCAGTATTTCTATTGAAAACTATGCTGAGGATAAATATATTGTTTCACAAGGAATATGATTAAGAGTACCACTAATTTGGCTGTAATTATACATACAAATATATACAAAGACACACACAAACACCACACACATATATGTGTGCCTTAAATGTATGTATTCATATATATGAAGTTGTTCAAGAGAACATGTATATATAATTCTTTTAATGAAACATTTTATTTTGTTTATTTTGCATACATGATTGGTAAAGGCTAAATTTTATTTCATTTCATAATGAATGAATTTCTGAGAATTTTTACTGTGATCCAAGGAATATAAGAACTATAAAATGATCTTTGGAAGATCTAATTTATTATAAATGAATAGTAGAGACAATGATTCCCATACTTAAATCTAAAAATTTATATAAAAGATAAAACATTCCATTTTGAGGGATATTTTTTTTTCATTTTTTGTAAAATAAAGGATAAGAGAGGTCATTCAGATTTCCACTGATCAAATGAATGGGATAAGTGATCAGTTTTCCACATTCTTTTATCTGCATGGACATAAATTTAAATTTCCCCAATGTACAAAACAGTGTGCTTTTTTCCCCCCTGAAACAGTTCATAAAGCATTGACATAATCTAATATTTTAAATATTATAAGAATATCCTTGAATGACTTGTATCTTCCCCTCTTTTCACTTAGATGTAATTTGATCTATATTTAGGATGACATTAACAGTAACATGTTCACAGTAATAGGATATATGTATGGAGTTAGAGGTGGAAGGGACCTTATAAGTCATTGAATCCAATCTTCTCATTTACCAGATAGTGAGACCAAGGCACTGAATGATTAAATTTCTTGTCTGGGGTCACACAGCTAGTCATTGTTTAAAATGTGGTTTGAACCCAAATTTTCCAAATTTCAAAGCCATAACTCTGTTCTCTATGTTGCTTTCATATTAAATCTTTTTTTTTTTTAACTTTGCCTTCCATGTTACTAAGTTGCATTCAATAAGCAGGATTCTTCATATCATGCTCCATGTTCATGGATTCTTCATATCATGCTCCACCATATTTCAGAGAAGATATTAAGATTCAGTAACCTAAAGTCAGTATTCTAAATGGCCACTTTTCTTTGTGTAAGAACACAGCAAATTGTGTTTTGACCATCACTCCAAATGGAGAGTTCTTTTTTTTTTAAGAGAAGGAAAGCAATTTTAGTTACCTTTACATCAACTATGTCAATGACCCCACAAAACAAAAGGATATCTCAGAAAATAAATGTTCTGGACTATCCATTCCTCTCACAAAAAAAGGAGGATGACAATCTCTTCCTCTTATATAGATCTGTTCAAATATGTTACTCAGAGAAGCATAAGGAGGCATGGTAATGCTTAATTTCTTTTGGAGAAAAGAGATTACAGCTGTAGTCAATCCAAGACTGAGACTCCATATAGAAGAATCCACCACCATACTCCTTGAGAGTATCTCCTTGAAGCAGAAAGTATATTCAGAAATAATAATCCCGGAATAGTTCAAAGCACCATAATTACATACTAGGAAAGCATGCTAATTAATTTCCTGATGGAATTCCACCAATATACGGCATCATCATATAAATAATGGACAAATAAACCACACTAAAAGAAAAATCAGCCAGAATGTATTACTTCAAAAGCACACAAAACCAATAAAACATTATTATTGGTTTAAAGAAATGATGTGGATAAAGTGTAGTGCTAATATAAAGATATTAGTGGTAGGTATAAAAAATGTCAAGAATTAAACCAAAGAAATGCTCACGATGGCATATTTCAAGTCAAAACCTCATATTTTTATCTTCCTTTTAAGAACATTTTTGTAAATACCTAAAGATGAGCACATTTTTGAACAGTGAATGGAAACTGTGGATATTATAAGCAAAATTTCAGATTTCTAAATATATTTAATTCTTGCAACTTTGGTTGAAAGATTGATTGCAATCAAACTTTGCCATGTGCGGACTACTAAACATTTGTAACATTTATTATTTTCAACCATGAAGATAATTGAGACATCCCAATGAATCAGCTGAAGATTGAACATTTGTATAGATTATTTTTAAAGCTCAAAAGCTTTCATTTGATAACCTTTTCCTGACTTTCACTTAATGTAAAATACAGCCTTTGATAAAAAAAATAGACTTACATACATTTATTTTAAAATTATAAAACAATTGATCCTATTTTGCGATTTACAACTTAATAAATTGAATATAATGTTGATATTTTAAATAAAACATAACACACTGTTCTAATGACAAAGGTAAGCATTAAGATGTATTTAATTATTAGTGTAAGCCTAGACAAATTCCATTCTCAAATTTTACATTTGTTAAATGATAAATGTTGCATTGAATTCTAGCAGAGGTTGTATCTTTGATGTGTTCTCCACCATCACATTTTCTTTAAAAGAGAAACTTCATTACTCAGCAATTTTTTTTAGAGAGGTATAACAGCAATGTGATATTCACAGCACAAACAGTGGCTATGAATATGCTGGTGTAGTTGTGAATCACAAAATCTAATAGGCTCTCCTCATGGATGACCAAACCAAAGAATTTATTCTAATTCCAGAAAACTTAATCCCAAAACCAGAAAGCCAAATTCATTAGAGTAACCACTAAGTTGGTACACATAACCAATGCAATGAACACCAATATTCCCACACCTTTCCCCACTCAGGACTTCAAAACATACCAAGCTCCCTTAAGCAAGAATGCCCATCTCTTACTCCTGTTAGCTGCTCAGCCTCCATGCTGCTTGCTCCCAGCACTTTTGGTTCTCTCTCTCAGCTTGTGATCAGCATTTTATCTGGTCATTAGCTTTTACCTGTTCTGCCCATCCCTTAAGTCCTTCCTGTTCTATCTTTGGCAAGTCCCTCCCACTGTGGTTTTCACAAGTTCTGTTTCTTAAGAAAGACTTGATACAATCAGGGGCTAGGTTTAACTAAAACAAGGCCCTAAGTACTTGTTTGATTTCCAAAAAAGGGGCAGGGAAGATCTTCATATCCCCATTACCATTGCAGTGGGGGAAGGCAAAGCAATTGGGGTTAAGTGACATGCCCAAGGCCACATGGATAGTAAGCGTTAAGTGTCTGAGGTCACATTTGAACTTAGGTCCTCCTCATTCCAAGGCCTGTGCTCTATGCACTGCTCTACCTAGCCACCCTAATTGTTGTTTTGTTTTGTTTTTTTTCTAATTAACTTATTTATAACTTTCAACATTCATTTCCACAAGATTTTGAGTTATAAATATTCTCCCCATCTTTCCCCACCCCAAGATAGAGAGCCTACTGAATACTCCTCCCCCAATCTGTTATCTCTTATATCTTCACTAACCGCTCCCCTAACTTTCTAGTAGGGAAAGATGGATTTTTATACCCCATTGCCTCTATATCTTATTTCCCATTTGGAAGTCCAGGCCTACACAACTCACATGGGACTGCACTAACTCCCAGCCTTGTGTGATCCACCCTTCTTGTCAGCCTGCTAGGCTGCCTTCAGTGGGGGATTTGTTTCTCTCTCTCACTTTTTAGGTTCTGTAGCTCTAAAATATGTTTAGTCATTTTTTTTTACAAGTTTTGGAGGTTGTTAGAGTGGGAGCTCAAGCAAGGTCCTGCTTTTACTCCACCAT
Source organism: Gymnobelideus leadbeateri (assembly GCA_011680675.1). Classification (NCBI taxonomy): domain Eukaryota; kingdom Metazoa; phylum Chordata; class Mammalia; order Diprotodontia; family Petauridae; genus Gymnobelideus; species Gymnobelideus leadbeateri. The sequence continues at coordinate 9,030 of WOXC01011198.1, read as the reverse complement.
CTTGGCTCCACCCCCCCACCCCAGCCACCATAATTCCTACATTTTTAAATCCATTTAATGACATATTTTAACAAGTTAAAATGTAAACCTTGCAATAGAAAAAATGGATTTAAATGTTTTTTGGTTGTTCTTGTTAAATTAATAAATTATTCATTTGGATAAAACTAAAGGCTTAATGTACTATTCAATGAAGTGCAAAGAATTCTATACTTGGTACAAATCCAAAGCAGGTCAAGGGAATTCAAAGTCATTAACATCTGGTATCTGTTGCCTAAAATAAACTTGAACCAAAGGAGTACATGATCTTGGTCCAATTTCAAGAAGACAGACTTCCCACATAATATACAAGAGTTCAATTAACATTAACTGTCATATTTCATTGCAATTTCATCAGATGGACCTTAACTCTCCATGCTGAGGTTTGAAAATGTTGATGAGTCATTTCTTGAAACTTTGACCTGTTGATTTTTGGACTATAGCAAACATCCTGTGTATCAGGAAAGGATAAGCTGCTCTTAGAGCTTTTTTAAGAAGTATTATTAATGCTACTAACAAATGGGACTAGATGAAGATTCAAATTCACCTTAATCTAGATCTTGACATGATTCCTTGAATATTAAAAGAACATTAAATATTCTTGACTATTTTAAAGTATACATACTTAAGCACAATTTTATTTCCTCAGTATTCACTTTGATAATTATTAGTTTAATTATGAAAGTATATTCTGATTCCAAATTGCACAAAAATGAGAAGCTAGAAAATGTTTATAAGAAAGCAGTCCATTTGGCACTCATGTTGAAACATCTTTTAAAATGCCTTGCTCAATTTTATTTCTTTCCATTAAAAAATACAAAAATACTAGAACTTTAAATACACAATTAAGAATAAAAGAAACATTATAATTTTAAATATTGAATCTTAAATACAAAATAAGATAAAATGAACATCATGTACAAAGCAGAATGTAAGAGAAAATTCAAAATATATAGCAATAAATTTCCATTTCCAGAAAGCCTGTATTATAAACATTACATATTGTGTTGAAAACTGTCGATCTTTTCTTTGTTTCCTTGTGAGTTTTGTTTTTCTCTCCGCTGCAATTTATTTTTCAAATGCTTTATTAACTTCTGGTTGCATCATTCATTTCCAATAGATTTTGATTTACAATTTTTCCCCATTTTTCCCCTACCCACCACCTCAGAATAGTAGTCCAGTGGGATATTCCCTCATCCCATCTGCTCTCTTCCATATCTTCTCCCAATATATACAGAGAGATATACAGGCCCCAATGCCTGTATATCTTATTTCCCAATTATATGTAAAATAGTATTCAGGTGGTGATGAGTTGATTTTTTCTATTTCTACTTTCCACTCTTGTCCTAATGCTTCAGGACAATTTTCTTCAATTATTTCTTCTATTGTTGTATCAAGATCCATTTTTATTATAGGTTTAAGGTAGTCCAATTATTCTTGTTTTCTCTTTTTGATATGTTGTACATAATCATTTTTTCTTATTAGATGTTTGATGTTCTCTTCTATTTTTTTTTCATTTTTTGTATTTTCTTTATTATTTTTTTTAATCTCTTGTAAGTTCCCTGGATTCCCCTTGCCCCATTCTGATTTTCAAGGAATAATTTTATTTCTTAAGATTCTAGATGTCGTTTTCTAATTGGTTGACTTTCTTTTCATAATCTTTTTGTTTTTCTTGGCTTAATCTTTTTAAATAGTTTTTCCCCTTCTCTGTGATTTGATTTTAAAGTCTTTTTAAAGATCTTCTGTATTTCAGGGGGTGGGGGGGAGTGGAGCAGGTGATCATTTTATGTTACTCTTTGATGTAGAAGAGGGTTTCTTTGCTTCAGTGTCCTCCTCTGAAGACAAAGCCCAGACTTCTGTATTCCACAGTAGCTATGTCTATACTCCAATTTGTCTATTTTTTAAATTTGTAGTAGCTAAGTTTTTGTAATCACCTCTAGTGCAAGGTACAGGGGAAGGTGCCTCTGATTTCATATCTTCCTGTAGGTCTCCCCCCTACCCTGTAACTTAAACCAAAACTTCCTGCCTCTAGTAAATGTCCACAGACAGGAGTGTTCCCACTGCTTCTGTACTAATGAGTATTGTGCTGGCTCCTTCTTGTCCCTGGTCATATCTCTTCAGTAGAGCTGGGTCTGGTGTTCCTTGTCAGCAGAGGTTCCTTGATCTTTGATTCAGACACCTAACTCCCCTCACAGTCCTGAGGGTAAAAAGTCCTATTACAGGGGCTGAAGCAGCCATCCAAAGTAAATAACCCCAGGGCTTCCTGCTTATTGTTTAAGGTGGCTTTAGCTTAGACATATTTACTCTTCATAGGGGTTAAACTTCATCTTGGGGCTTTTCTTCAGTTCTTACATTTTTCCAGGAAGATTTCTGTTCTGTCCTGACTTTTATTTATTTGTCTACTCTAAGTTCAAACTGAGGTGCTATTTTATTTCATTTATATTCATTTATTCAAACTCTTGAAAGTTTGCAATTTTCTGACCTACTCCACCATATTCCCAGAATCCTCTGTCAATTTTATTTTTAATAGTAATATATTTTCCCCAATTACATGACCATTAATTTTTATGAGTTTCAAATTTTTTTCAAAATTTTCTCCCTCCTTCCCTTCCCATCCCCTGCTGCTAAGATGGTAGGCAATTTGATTTAGGTTATGCATGTGCTATCATGTAAAATAGATAGATAGATAGATAGATAGATAGATAGATAGATAGATAGATAGATAGATATGTGTGTGTCCATATTAGTCAGCAGTGAAAGAAAAAGGATATCAAATGGAAAAAAAGTGAAAAATAAAATTTAAAAGTATGTTTTGATCTATGTTTAGAGTTCATGAGTCCTTTACTTAGATTTTTATAGGACTTTCCTTCCTGAATCTTTTGTACCTATCTTTTATCATTGTGCTGCTCAAAAGAGTTGAATCATTCATAGCTGATTATCACACAATGTTGCTGCTACTATGTGCAAAGTTTTCCTTGTTCTGTTCATTTCACTTTGCATCATTTAGAGCAAGTGTTTCAGGTTTTTTTTTCTGAAATTTGATTGTTTTGTCATTTCTTATTGCACAATCGTATTTCATTACATTCATATACCACAGTTTGTTTAGTCATTCCCCAACTGATGGGTATCAACTCAATTTCCAATATTTTTGCCACCACTAAAAGGACTATTATTAATATATTTGCACATGTAGGCACTTTTCCCTTTTTTAGGTCTTCCTGATATAAACCTAATAGAGGTATTGCTGCATAGAGGGGTTTACCATTTTATAGTCCTTTTAGCATAGTTCCAAATTTCTCCCCAGAATGGTTGATATAGTTCCCATCACCACCAATGGTGCATTAATGCCCCAATTACCTCACATCTTCTCCAACATTTATCAGTTCCTTTTTTTATCTTATTAATAAATTTGATAGGTTTGAGGTGGTACTTCAGAGTTGTCTTAATTTTCATTTTTCTCACTAAAAGTGATTTAAAGCACTTCTTCATATGCATATAGATAGCTTTGATTTCTTCTCTGAAAACTGCCTGTTTTTATCCCATGAACATTTGACAACTAGGGAATGATGTGTATTCATATTAATCTTATTACATTCTATGTATATTTGAGAAATAAGGCTTTTATGAGGCAAACATGCTATAAAGATGTTTTCCCAGATTTTTGCTTTTGTTTTAAACTTGGTTGAACTTGTTTTGTCTGTGCAAAAAGATTTTTAATTTAATATAATAAAAGTCATCTATTTTACATTTCATAATCTTCCTGAGCTCTTGTATGGTCATGAGCCTGTAACTTCTTTAACTTCTTCTTTAAGAAAGGATAACTTTCTATATGGTAAGATAGATTTTCGTATGCAATTGAGTGTGTATGCTATTCCCTTCTTAAGATTTGTTTGGGGGCTCTATTTTATGGTCATTCAGAGGTGAATATGGCAGAGTTATGGTGATTTACTTATTACACTGACATATTGGCTACTGCAACCTTGTAAAATAAATGAGAACACATGCTACAGAAATTATTCTCAAAAATTGAGGAAGAAAGCACCTTACTGGATTTTTATTGGATAAAAATAATCCTAACACCTCAGAAGGGATTAAACACAGATCTATTGGCCAATTTCATAAATTAATAATGATGTGAACATTTATATTAAATCTTGTCACATAAAATTATGTTGTGACTTGCACAATCATTAATTTCGATGTGTTCATTGATTATTATGATTTTTATTATTTTTTTAATTTAGAAAAATGGAATTTTTATGTTGGATGGGTCCTTTAGTGGAGTAGGAAGTTCAAAAGTGAAGAAAACAGTGGTAATAGGAAAATATAAAATATATCATTAAAAACTTATTTAAAAACCTATTGTGTGCAAGGCAAACTGCTAAGTTCTGCTGAAAATCAAACACAAACCAATATTGGTGTCCTCAAGGAGCTGACATTTCTAGAGTATGTGGTGGACAACGTTCCACTATATTCTGGTACTCATTGCTTATGGTCATATTTTTTCTGAAACATTTAATTCATAAAATCAGATTTATCACAACAATGTAATCTCCTAAACTGGTAGTGAAAATCATGGAGAAGAAAAGATGAAAATAGATAGTTTAAAAACACAAATTATGGTAACCAACATAGCATATAAAACTGATTGACATCATATTTGGAAATATAATCAAATATACTGAACTTTCAGTAAATAGATTTTTCAAAAGGACATTATTTTTTTTAATGTTTAATTAGTGATCTCTATGGCCCCGATGAATCACTTTCTGAAAGGCAAATAAAGTCTGACTTTGTGAAAAGTGCTCAGTATGCTGAAATTGATTGATTTTTGTTAAACTATTTTAGTTGAAAAATAAAACAGAAATATTCCCATTTTATCAATGTATTTATTCACACTTTATAGTAAAATAGCAAAATTTGAAAGAAGTAGTGAAAATAGGACCATTTAACAATTGTGTTGAAGTAGCAATAATGATATATTTTTGATATTTGTTTTTTGAAAAATAAGAATTAAATTGCTTCCATTTTGAGATAAACAACTTAACTCATTCTCTTCTTTAGTAATTTGGGAAAGAGATTATTGCTATGCAAAATAGCATCATGACACAATTATCCTTTAAATAACAATGGTAAGAATGCCTTATGGTAGAATAGCAGGAAGGGAATAATTCACATCTAAGGCAGTACTGTATTGTTGGGAAACCACATTTTATCCAAAGGTCTGAAAAAGAATTATCTGTTCCTGTTCAACTATTTATTAGACAATTCATGCTAAAGTATTTAGAATTCACTTTATTTGAATTTCACAGAGCCATTCTAGAAATGTAGCTTCAGTTTACATCTATTTTGTTATAACTATCACTGCTACTCTGTGAGGGAACATGCAAGGTTAAAAGATATTTTATCTATTGAACTGAATAAATAATATATCCCCATCCAAATTTTAAAATGTGGTCCATCATCTTACACTTAATGTAACTGACAAGTTCGCACAAATTTCCATCTTCATACTAGATGTCATTTGCAGGGATTCAGAATTTAATATATACATGTATATGTGTATGTATGTGTGTGACAAACTTTTAGTTTGAATTATAGATATAATTTTTATGTTTAAAACTGAGCAATGAAGAAATGGTTTCCAGCAGCCAATATAGCAGAGTAATGAGTAAATCACCATAACTCTCCCATATTCCCTTCTAAATGACCATATAATAGAGCCTCTAAACAAATCTTAAAGCAACAGAACCAACAAAATAATGGGATAAAACAAGCCGTTAACCCAAGCAAGAAGTATTTGATTAACAAGAAAAGTCTGTCTCAGTTAAAGATGAATGCAGTCCTATAAAGGAAGGATCTCAGTAAGCTAACAGTTCTATCATACCCAATAAACTAGCAGGAGATCCTGAGCCTGAGCGAGATGGAGTAGGCAAAAACCAATTCCAAGATCCTTGCCTCCCCCCCTCCCCCACTGGACACCTAAGCACAGCTGTGGGACCAAGAAGACTCCAGTTCTGAGAACCAAACTGCTTCACTGTAGCCCCAGAAAAATAAGCATCCTTCAGTAACCAGATTTTCATGTGCTTCAGCACAGCCCTTGTTAAACAGGTAAACACCCAACCCTACTGGTGCCTAAGCAAAAAGACAGCCACCAAAGCAAGTACCCCACATGTTTCAGCATAGTCCCACAAAAACAGGTAGCTTTCAGTGGCCAGACCTACTCCTGCTTCAATGTACCACAGAGAAATGCAGAAAAACACTACCAGCCTCAGCACAGGTCAGATACCAGCACTAGGAATCCACCTTAGTACCAAGTAAGTTGCCAGACCCCTAAGACCACTAACAGTGCCAGCCATGACCACCTAACTGCTGAATGTAGCACAAGACAAGACATTGCCCTGTAAGACTCAGGACAACATCAATGCAGCAGCAGATAACCAGCCAGGAACTGAAGGCCCTGGAATAAGAAGTCTGAGACTGTGCACCTTCCATCATGAGAGCAGAATTCAAATTTAAAAGAAAGGTCAAATGCCAAAGGAGATTAGAAAAAGGCAAAAAAAACAAAACAAGAACAAATATGAATCTGACCACGGGAACATGAGGACAAAGGAGATCAAGACAAAAACCATGAGAAGAGGACAACAACGTAAAAAGACTAATGGGAAAAACATCAAAGAAAAATGAGAAATGGTCTCAAGTGTAGAAAGAACTCATAGAAAACCTCAGAAAGGAGATTAAAAATCATATAATTGAGTAGATGAGAAATTGGGAATAGAAATGAGTGATACAAGAGAATTATGGGGGGAAAGGCTAAACAGCTTAGAAAAGGAAAACAACTCATTGAAAAGTAGAATTGATCATTTTGAAAAAAATGTACAAAACTCACTGAAGAAAATAATTCCTTAAAAATTGAAATTGGGCTAGTAGAAGCTAATAACTCTATGAGGTATCAAGAATCAACTTAAAAAATCAAGAGAATGAAAAAAGAAGAAAATATAAAATACTTCAATAAAACAACTGACTTTGGGGCGGCTAGGTGGCACAGTGAGTAAGAGTGCCGGCCTCGGAGTTTGGATGACCCGAGATCAGATCCGGCCTCAGAAAATGAGCACCCACGCATAAATCAAATGATTAGCCGTGTAACCTTGAGCAAGTTACTTAACCCCAATTGCTTTAAAAAAAAAAAAAAAAAACAACTGACTTTGAAAATATATGCAGGAGATATCAGAATCATTGAGCAACCTGAAATTTATGATCAAAATGAGGTTCTGGGCAGCATCTTAAAAGAAATTATAAAGGAAAAATGCACAGATATCCTGGAAATAAAGTGCAAAATAGGCATAGAAAGAATTCATTGATCACCTCAGCAAAGATATATGAAAATAAAATTCCCAAGGAACATTATAGCCAACTTTCAAAATTATCAGTTCAAGGAAAAAATATATTGTAAGTTACCTGATAAAAGTCTAATATCAGTGAATTCCAATCAGGAAAACACAGGGCTTTGCAGTAGCAATATTAAAAGAACAGATGTCATGGGACAGATTCTTACTTAGAGCAAAGGGGTTAGGACTACAACAAAGAACTATCTACCCAACAAAATTAAGTATAAGATATTCTCCAAGGTGAAAAAAAAATGGGCTTTCTTCTTTTCTGGGTTGTTTTTTTTTTTTTAACTATAACATGTGTCCTATAAATTGTACTTTCCTTTCTTATACAACAATCTTTGATCATCTATTTTTTATTCAAAATTTATTTACAGTTTTTCATTCAAAAAGAATTATATATATATATATGTATATATATATATATATACTAAAGAGTATATATATATACTCTTTAGAACATTTTACCTAGGACTCGGCTTTACAACTCCTTGTATATTTCAGATGTTTTGTCAAAGGGTCATATTACTGAGCAAATTTCATTCACAGTAGTGTTTGAAGTTGTGCCAATTTAAACTAATATATGCCAGCTTTATTAACATCATCCCAAGAGTCCTCTGAATTAAGCTTTTGATTGTTTCAATAATATTGATCTCTGTAATGAATTGGATAAGCATTTCTTCATCTACTACTTTTGGCTCTTTCTACAACATAATCCATTCCCAAAGTCAGCAAGAGCTTGTGAAATGTCACAAAACATTGCTCACTGCTGTCAATTTAACTGCTTATCCTTGCTGTTGATTTATTTTTTTCCTAGTTACTTGAAAACCTACCTATTCCTTTGTTATTCATTTATTTAATTAATTTTAGTTTTCAACATTCACTTTTATAAGGTTTTTAGTTCTAGTTTTTTGTTCCTTCTTCTCCTCCCCCTCCCAAAGATAACATTTGATCTGATATAGGCAACACATGTACAATCATATTAGTCTTGGCTGTGAAAGAAAATTTAGGACAAAAGGGAAAAACCATGAGAAAGTAAGAGACAGGAACCAGTATGCTTCAATTTCCATTCAGATTTCAGGGTTCTTTCCCTGGATGTGGATATAATTTTCCATTATAAATCTTTTGGAGTTGTCTTAGATCCTTGCATTGCTAAAAAAAAAAAAAAAAAAAAAAAAAAAAAAGCTAAGTTTATCAAAACTGGTCATCATGCAATGTGGTCACTGTGTACAGTCTTTGCCTGGATTTGCTCACTTCTCTCAGCATCAGTTCACATAAATCTTTGCTTTTTTTCCTGAAATCTCCCCACTCATCATTTCTTGTGGAAAAATAGCACTCCATTAAATTTATATACTGCAACTTGTTGAGACATTACCCAACTGATAGGTATCTCCTCAATTTCCATGTCTTAACCATCAGAACAAGTGCTGCTATGCATATTTTCATACCTGTTGGTCCTTTTACCAATTTTATGAGATTTTGGGATACAGACCAAGCAGCTATTGCTGGATCAATGTGCATGCAGTTTTATAGACCTTTAGACATAGCTCCAAATTGCTTTCTAGAATGGTTGGATCCGTTCAAAACTCCACCAAAAATTCTTTAA
>WOXC01011197.1:0-72766 GCA_011680675.1 Gymnobelideus leadbeateri | reverse complement strand
ACTGCAGTGAAGTTCCCAAATAAGACACTAACATTCCCCAACTCAAAATAACCACATATAATATTCATGTTGTAATTATTTTTCCTTGAAAAGAAAAAGAGATGGAAGGAGGATTAAATAAGTTAGTAATTAATATAGAATACATTATTTACTACTATAACAATGATGATTAGAAAAGAAGGGATTTTTTAAAAAAAACCTCTACTTCTAATAACCATGGAGATTGTCTGTGATTGATTTCTTGTTAGTAGCTATCACAGTTGTTTTTCTAGATCTATGGTTGTTATTTGTGCAACTTTAATAGCAAATCAGTTCTCTAGGGAACAATACAATGTCTGTCCTGTTCATATCATGGAAGATCAATGGAACAGACTTATCAGAGCCCAAACTAGATTAAAATGTAATTGGGTGTGTGGCTAGGTGGCACAGTAAATAGAACACCAGCCCTGGAGGAAGGAGGACCTGAGTTTTAATCTGACTCCAGACACTTAATGCAAAAACTAGCCGTGTGACTTTGGGCAAGTCACTTAACCCCAATTGCCCTTCAAAAAAACAAAAAAATGTAATTGGTAAATCTTTTTTTTTTAAACAAATACTTTATTAACTTCTGTTTTACATCATTCATTTCCGCCAGATTTTGAGTTACAATCATTTTCCCCCCATTATTCCCCTACCGACCCTCCCAGAATAGCAGTCCCACAAGATATCGCTTCCTCCAATCTGCTCTCTCCCATACCTTCTCCCATACCCCCATCGACTTTTCCATTAGAGGAAGATGAATCTTTGTGTCCAATGCCTGCACATCTTATCTCCCTATTACAAGCAAAAGAGTATTAATAATAGTATTTATATATATTTGAAACATTTAATGTTAAGACCTCGAATTTCAGATCCATTTCCTTCCTCCCTTGTCACCCATTCCCTCTGGGAAGATAAGTAATTCAGTATATGTTGTACATGTCTAGCTATGCAAAACATTATCATAGTAGATATATTGTACAAGGCTGCTTATAATTCCCTCCCACTCATCCCACCCCCCACCTGGTCCATTCCCTACATGATCCTGTCCCTCTTCTATAGTGGGTACTTCCAACCTCCCCTCACCCCAAGGATGCCCTCCCATCCATCATCTCTCCTCTCATCCCCCTTCCCCCTATCCTGCTGCAGGTTGAGATATCCCATTTAGTATGTATGTCATTTTCTCCCTGAACCAAATTCAATGTGAATGTGGTTTTGCCTTTTAGCCTTCCTTATTCTCCCCCTCCTTTGCAACCACTTCCCCTTGCTTCTTCTACATGGGATAGTTTACCCTACCCTGTCTCTCCCCATCTCCTCTTGCCACTTTCCTCTCTCACCTCATAATTTCATCCCTTGAGTATTCTCCCTTCCCAACAAATTCAACCTATGCCCTCTATCCATATATAACTGTAACCATATACACACACATTCACATATGTATTCATATGACCACACCCCCTTCTTCCATTATTTTCATAGTGAGAAAGATATCATCAGTCACAGATATTGCTTTTCCATATAGGAATGTAAATAGTTCAACTTTGATAAGTTCCTTTTGATTTCTTTTCCCTGATTACCTTCTCAGGCATCTCTTGCTTCTTGTGTCTGGATGTCAAATTTTCTATTCAACTCTGGTTTTTTCCTCAAGAATGCTTGAAAGTCCTCTATTCCACTGAATGACCATATTTTCCCCTGAAACAAAATACTCAGTTTTGCTGGGTAGGTGACCCTTGGGTTCATTCCCAGCTCTTTTGCCCTCTGGAATATCATATTCCATGCCCTTCGATCCCTCAGTGTAGAAGCTGCCAGGTCCTGGGCTATTCTGATTGTGTTTCCACAATATTGAAATTGTTTCTTCCTGGCTGCTTGTAGTATTTTCTCCTTGATCTGGGGATTCTGGAACCTGGCTATAATATTTCTGGGAGTTTTCTTTTTGGGATCTTTTTCAGGAGGTGATCGGTGGATTCTTTCAACCTCTATTTTGCCCTCTGGATCTAAAACATCAGGGCAGTTTTCCTTGAGAATTTCTTGAAGGGTGATTTCTAGGTTCTTTCTTTGATCATGGCTTTCAGGTAGTCCAATAATTTTTAAATTGTCTCTCCTGGATCTATTTTCCAGGTCAGTGGTTTTTCCCATGAGATATTTCACATTGCCTTCTAATCTTTCGTTTGTTTGGATCTGCTTAACAGCATCTTGATTTCTCATAAAGTCATTAGCTTCCATTTGCTCCAGTCTAACTCTGAAGGAATGAATCTCCTCAGTGAACTTTTGAGATTCTTTTTCCATCTGGCAAATTCGACTTTTTAAGGCATTCTTCTCCTCATTGCCCTTTTGGGCCTCCTTTGCCATTTGAGTTAGTCTATTTTTTAAGGTGTTGTTTTCCTCAGTCAGGCTGTTGACCCTCATTTCATACTTTTCCTGCATCCTTCTCATTTCTCTTTCTAATTTTTCCTCCAGTTCTCTTATTTGATTTTTAAAGTCCTTCTTAAGGTCCTCTATGGCCTGCAACCCGCTCATGTTTTCCCCTGGGGCTTTTGGAGCAGGACTTCTGACCTCACAGTCCTTTTCCCGCTCTATGCCCCCAAAATAGGAGTCTAGGGTTGCATTTTTCTGTTTCCTTTGCCTTGGCATGTTGCCACTTAATTGCTTGACTTTTGGGCTTGTTGCCACACTATGGCTTTAAGGCCAGCTAGAGGAATTTTCGTCCCGAACGTGTGGGGGGCAACTTCCGTTTCTGGCAAGCTATAAACCCACCCACAACTTCCACCCTAGATCACAATCCAGATCCAGGGAGGTTAAAGCAAGAGCGATTACCCCCCAAGACTGATCGCTGGATCTCCCCATGATTTGTAGGCTGGGAGCCGGAAATGCCTATGAAAACTACAAAATGGCGTTTGTCCTCAGTGGCTTCTAGCCCCCAGGGGAGGGAGCTGACGCATTCCCCGAATACTAGTCCCAAAGTCTATAGGACACTAACCTCTTACTTTGTCCTAGGCAAGTCTATGTTGATAATTCTGGAATCTCCACAGTTCCTGGTGTTCTGGGGTTCCTCCAGCCGGCTGCTGGCCCTGCCGCCCTGGGGCTAAAACCTCGGCTCACGTGGACCTGGGCTAGGCTCGGCTCCTGTGCTCTGCTCGCTGCAGGCTCCCAGACCGCTGCGCTGGTCCTTCCTGCAGGGCTGCTGGGCTGTCCTCAGCGGGAGGTTAGCTTCTCTGTGTCGTTCTGTGGGTGTTGGGGCTCCAGAAGTTTTTCAGAGTCCTTTTTTACATAGTTTGTGGAGAATCTGGGGGCAGAGAGGCTTGGACGAGCTGTTTCTACTCCGCCATCTTGGCTCCGCCCCCCGTAAATCTTTAACAAAATGAATAAAAATATAATAAAACATTGATACTCTTACTATGTAATTTTTGAAGTCAATACATGGTCAGCATGGTTCCTTCTGTATGTATGTATATATATATATGTGTGTGTGTGTGTGTGTGTGTGTGTGTGTGTGTGTGTGTGTGTGTATTTCTGTTTGAGTTTGATACTGTTGAACCAGACAAGGAAAAATCAGAAATAACCTTCAGTAACCCTATGTTGAATAAACTCAAGAATTTTAACCACTTGGAGAAAGAGCCCATTAGTTGACATGAACTACTAAGAAAATCTAAAAGAAGTTGAAAGAAATTAGGTTTAGATCAATACTAGGTATTTAATTAAAAAGTTAAGAAAATGTCAGTAGTATAAACAACCAAAGCTATGATAAGAAATCTCAATCAAATGAAATATTGAGAGGGAGAGGGGGAGAAAGAGAGAGAGAGAGAGAGAGAGAGAGAGAGAGAGAGAGAGAGAGATTGATTCCTTTCATAAATGCCCTCGGTTGCCTTTGTCCCATTGATTGGAAGGCTGGAGAGGGCATAGCAAAGACTCTTCCTAATGCCTCCCTTTATAGAGGGCTCAGAATTCCCAACCATCTCTTCATTTACCACAAGTTGCTCCATTTCTTTTCACCATTACCATGCCTCAGTACTGGATACTCTCAGGAAACCCCTCTCTGCCATTTTTAACCTCCTCTCATTTATTATCTGCCCCAATTAGACTGTAGGCTCTTTAAGGGTAGGGAATATCTTTTTCATTTTGTTTATTTTTAGCTTTCAACATTCATTTCCACAAGATTTTGAGTTGCAAATTTTCTTTCTATCTTTCCCCTACCCACCACCCCAAAAAATCGATCCTACTGAATACTCCTTCCCCCAATCTGCTCTCTCTTATATCCTCCCCCATCCCCCTCTAACTTTGTAGTAGGTTTAGATGAATTCCTAAACCCCAATGCCTGTATATCTTATTTCCCAGTTGCATATAATAATAATAGTAATAATAATGATGATAATGAAAATAATAATTTTTTAAACATTTGATTTTAAAACTTTGAATTGCAGATTTTTTTCCATTCTTCCTTTGTCACCCACCCCTATTTGGAAGATGAGCAGTTCAATATAGGTTGTACATGTGTAGTTACACAAAATATTTCCATAGTAGATATATTGTGAAAGACTGACTTTATTACTCTATCTTATCCTGTTCCCCACTTATTCTATTTTCTGCTTTGACCCTGTCCCTTTTCAAAAGTGTGTGTTTCTAAATTCCCGTCTTCCCAACCTGCCCTCCCTTTTATCATACCCCCTCTCATCCCCTTCCCCCTACTTTCCTATAGTGTAAGATATCCAGTTTAGTATGTATGTTATTTCCTCCTTAAGCCAAATTCAATGAGAGTAAGGTTGACCCATTCCCTTTTGCCTTCCTATTCTTCTCCTCCATTGTAACAGCTTTCTCTTGCTTCTTTTATATGAGATAATTTACCCTATTCTGTCTCTCCCTATCTCCTCTCATTATATTCCTCTCTCACATATTAATTTTATTTTTTAGATATCATCCCTTCATATTCAGCTGATCCTGTGTCTTCTGTCTAGTTATACATATATATATATATATATACATATATATACACTCACATATGTATTTGTATACACATATACCCTCCTATATAAATATATATATGTATGTATGTATATTTCCTTCCACTATCCTCATACTGAGAAAAGTCTCATGACTTATCATTATTGTTTTTCCATGTAGGAATGTAAATAGTTCAACTTTAATAAGTTCTTTATGATTTCTTTTCCCTGTTTAACTTCTCATGCTTCTCTTGCTTCTTGTATTTGAATGTCAGATTTTCTATTCAACTCTGGTTTTTTCATCAAGAGTTCTTGAAAATGGGGCGGCTAGGTGGCACAGTGAATAGTGCACCAGCCCTGGAGTCAGGAGGACCTGAGTTCAAATCTGGCCTCAGATGCAACACAAAAACTAGCCATGTGACCTTGGGCAAGTCACCTAACCCCAATTGCCCTCCAAAAAGCAAGAAAAGAAAAGAATACTTGAAAACCCTCTATTTCATTAAATGACCATATTTTCTCCTGAAACACGATACTCAATTTTGCTGGGTAGGTGATTCTTGGTTTTAATCCTAGCTCCTTTGACCTCCAGGATATCATATTCCAAGCCCTTCGATTCCTTAATGTAGAAGCTGCTAGATCTTGTGTTATCCTGGTTGTGTCTCCACAATATTAAAATTATTTCTTCCTGGCTGCTTGTAATATTTTCTTCTTGACTTTGGAACTCTGGAATTTGGCTGTAATATTCCTAGGAGTTTTCTTTTTGGGATCTTTTTCAAAAGGTGATTGGTGAATTCTTTCAATTTCTATTTTGCCCTCCCATTCTAAAATATCAGGGCCATTTTCCTTGAGAATTTCTTGAATGATGATTTCCAGGTTCTTTTCTTGATGATGGCTTTCAATTAGCCCAATAATTTTTAAATTATCTCTCATGGATCTATTTTCCAGGTCAGTGGTTTTTCCATTGAGATATTTCACATTGCCTTCTATTTTTTTCATTTGTTTGCATCTGTTTTATAGTATCTTGATTTCTCATAAAGTCATTAGCTTCCATTTGCTCCAATCTAATTCTGAAGGAATTCTCTTCAGTGAGTTTTTAAAATTCCTTTTCCATCTGGCAAATTTGGCTTTTTAAGGCATTCTTCTCATTGGGTTTCTGGGCTTCTTTTGCCATTTGAGTTAGTCTATTTTTAAGGTGTTATTTTCTTCAGTCAGGTTGTTGACTCTCTTTTCATGATTCCTTGCATCATTCTCATTTCTCTTCCCAATTTTCCCTCCACTTCTCTTACTTGATTTTCAAAATCCTTCTTGAGCTCCTCCATGGCTTGTAACCAATTCATATTTTTCTTGGAAGCTTTTGGTGCAGGAGTTCTGATCTTGTTGTATTCCTCCCATTCCATGCTTTGATCCTTTTTGTCCCTGAAAAAGGAATCTAAGGTTTGATTGCAGTGCTTGCTTTTTTTCCTAGGCTTGCTCATGTTGCCAGTCAATTACTTGATTTTTAAGCTCTTTGCCACAGCAGAACTCTGCTTCCAGAGAGGAGAGTTTTTTTTCCCAAATTGCTGTGATTTTTGCAGCTGCCAGAGCTATTAGGAGGGCACCCTCTCTACAGCCCCCACAAGCTCTGTCCCACTGGCCCCACACTCCCAGGACATCCACCCTAGACATCAATCCAGATCCAAGCAGGTCAAAGCAAGAGTGATTACCCTCTGAATGGTCACTTGTTCCCACTACAATCTGCAGGCCAGAAGCTCTGGAGGCAGCCACACAGCAAAGCAGCTGCAGCCACTGCACATCTGCTACCTTTCATCCTGGGGGCAGGGGGCAGACTGTGCCCTTACTTTCCAACAGAGTTCCTGATTGACCTCTTACATGCTTTTTGGTATTTATGGGTTGAAGAGTCTAGAAACTACCACAGCTGCTGGTGATTCACTCTCCTGAAGTCTGCTCTGGCAGCTGCTGGTTGGGGCTGCTCTGAGGCCAAAACCACAGGGCTCACATGGGACTGCATTCTTCTCTCAGCACCCTGTGATGGACCCTTCCTGCCAGCCTGCCAGGCTGCCTTCAGCAGGAGGTTTGTTTCTCTCTGTTACTTTGTGGGTTCCATAGTTCTAAATTTGTTTAGAGTCATATTTTATAGGTATCTGCAGTGGTTGTTGGGGGAGCTCATGGAATTTTCTGCTTCTATGCCACCATCTTGGGTCTGCCTTCTGGGAGTGTCTATTTTTAAAGTGTATGCCCAGTCTCTAGAACAGTGCCAAGCCTACAGTATGCATTTAATAAATGCCAACTGTATTATATTGTTGTATTGTACAGGTAGACATAGAAAGACAGATTGTAGAAGAGAAAGTAAATGATTACATTAAAAGATTTTACATGTATAAAATTTTTACATATATGGTAAAGGAAAATATTTACTGAAGAAACAACAAACCTTGCATCAAATATCAAATAAATGATAGACTAAATATATATGTGTGTGTGTTTACATACATGTATATATGAAAAAACGTTTCTAGAATCATTGATAATGAGAGAAATAAAAATAAAAAAAAATTCTGATGTTTCATCTCACAACCAACAAACAGATAAATTAACAAAAGATGGAAATAGTCCATGTTGGAGGAGTTAAGGACAGACAAGCCAAAATGTGTTAACCAAAATGGTCTGTGCAGTTATGACCATCTCTAATAGTCTAGGACAGTTGAGTTCCACTTGATTCTATATAGTCAGTTTGACATAGTAAATAGAACACTGGACTTGGAGTTAAGAAGACCTCAGTTTCAATTCCACCCTAGACAACTACTAGTAGTGGAACACTGTGTAACTTAACATATGGCATTTTAAGTGTTATCTCACTTAATTTAGTTTTATCTCTTTCAAACTCAGTTTCCTCATCTGTAATATAGCAATAGTAATAGAATTTACCTCAGAGAGTTGTTTTTAACATTAAATAAATTAATAAATATAAAGCACTTTGCAAACCTTGAATTACTATATAAATATTCACCTTTACTACAGCTTTTTTTTTCCTTTTCTTTTTGGAGGTAGGAAGTCAGGGCAACTGGGGTTAAGTGACTTGCCCAAGGTCACATGGCTAGTAAGTGTTAAGTATCTGAAGCTGGATTTCAACTCAAGTCCTCTTGATTCCAGAGTCAGTGCTCTATTCACTGTGCCATCTAGCTGCACCAATTATACCTTCTTTTTACCTCAAATTCAGTAAGAATTGAAGGAGCTTAACTCTTGAAGCCTAGGAAATCCACTTTCCTTTTCCCCCCTCAGGAGTAATTGGACTAAAAGATTCCAGTGCCCCTTCCATCAAATCCTTTTATGATACTTTAAGATTATTTTTTTGAGGGAGGGTGGGTAGAAAGTTTGATTTCAAGCACTTTTTCATCCTCCTTTTCAAACGTGTATTTTCTGTAGGTATTACAACTGTATCTCACCTGCCAGTGATTGGATTTGGGGCATATTTATTTCTTCTGATTATCCACTTCATTTAGTATGTGACTCTGTGGTTTCCTATTGCTTCACTCCAAAGGATGGTGACTTTACCTATCTATATTTCTGCTTGTCCTGATCATAATTTGCAGCACTTCTTTGAGGGTGTATTTTTTTAAGCTTTAAAAGTTAAATGGAGGAATTCCTATTTAATCCTAGAATGATGGGGAGCCACTGGAATTTATTGAGGTGAGGAGTGACATGTTTAGTGAGCATCTGAATTAAGATGATAGCTTTTCTTCATTTATTCTATGCTCCATCTAAACTAGGCTCCTATGCCACTTTTTATTCTCACCCTACCCTTTTAAGCCTTTGGAAGAGTTTTTCTTCAGGCCTAGAATTATCTTTCTTCACATTTTTTTTGGCTTTTTGGAGGACAATTGGAGTTAAATGACTTGCCCAAGGTCACACAGCTAGTTTTGTGTGTGTGTGTGTGTGTGTGTGTGTGTGTATGTGTGTGTGTGTGTGTGAAGTATCTGAGGCCAAATTTGAATTCAGGTCCTCCTGACACCAGGCCAGGTGCTCTATTCACCGTACCACCTACCCACCCCTTTCCTCACATTTCTTAACATTTGGAATTCTTCCCTTCTTCCCAGGACCAGTTTAGCTATCATTGTCTCCAAGTCTTCCTTCATCTTAATTCTACCTGGAGTAAGTTATCTCTTCCTCCTTTAGTCTCTCATACCTTTCCAACCTCTTCTATACACACACACATACACACACACACACACACACACACACACACGAGTCATATCTTACTTCTATATGTTAGACAACAAACTCCGTGAAAGTAGGGACTGTTTTACTTCATCTTTACATCTCTAATACATAGTAAACTCTTTAAAATATTTATAAAATGAACAACAGGCATGACATGAACAAGCCTTTAATAATATAAAATATTTTTGTTTTATCAACTATGATATCTCAAATAATATAATACACTGAGGAGCATACTGTAATAGTGAGCACCCTGACTGCCACTGCCTTAAGGCTAGGAGTGTTAAAATTTATCCCTCCCTCAGGCTTCTCGAGGACCCATAAGAGGTTTCTAGACTCTCTCCCATTGGCTCTAGACCCCACTGATAGTATTCCCTAATTTTAGAGAGCATCTTGTATGGCAGTTCCATTTGTCACTTAACAGTTGGATTAGGTTGGATTAGCTTTTATAAAGGGATATTTACTTCAAAGGAAAAGAAAGAACATTTAAACATCCCACCCACAATATCTGGAGTGGGGGGATGGGGGCGTCATAATCTCCACTCACTAGTTGGGCCATCTCAATCTCTAGAGAAATGAAGGCAACTAACTTACAATTTAGCTCAATTCTTATGTAGCATAGTGTTATAAGAATATAAATTTTTAAGATCTTCCCTGCCCCTAGGTTAAGTGCACCTGGAGCCTGTGGTGGGAGGCTTGCTTTTCAGGAATGCCCATACCTTGGTGCTTTGTGATTGGGCAGTGGGTCTAGAGGGTTGTTACATTCTCTGACCCAGGAGAGGGCTATATAATCCCTGATGCGAGACTTTGTTTTGGGGCTCACTTTGAGAAATGTTGTGTGATTTGATCAGATGAGACTCTGGGCAACCATTGAGAACCCCTCTGCTTTGAAAACCCAGATGTTGATGCTTCCCTCTCTGGTAACTGTGACTAGGTATGGATGTAATGGTTGGACAGTTGGAGACCTGTCTGCTTGAAATGTTTCTGTCTGTATACTCTGAAGTTCGGGGTGCTGACTTTTTCCCCTGAAAAAGGTAAATTATATATTTGATTGATTAAAGTAATATTGTTAACCCATTTTGAGTTGCTTTCCTTTAGAAAAGCAGATCTAAGAATCTGTGTTGGCAGCCACCTTGGGGATGTTGGGGTGCTTGCTGCTACACACAGCCCCAACAAATTCCAAGTTAAAATCCACCTTGGGTTTGAGTCCCAGGGACCATGAGTTCTCAGAGTTGGCTGCATACCTGGCCTAGAATTCTGGTTCTAAGTTTTTCATGGCACAATTCTAGGTCCAGGGATTCCACCATTTGTGTTTAGATCTGAAAGGTAGAAAGGAAATAGACCAGACCACCCCCCACCTGAAGAAATGTAAAGAGATCAGACCAAAACCCCAAACCCATTTCTTGGGACCATAGGGCCTAAAATGGGAGGTGGGGTCTCAGTTAAAGGTGCTTGTACTAGGGGTGAACCTGGTACTTTACTTCTAGAAAGGGAGAGACAGGAGAAGGAGAAAGGGAGAGAGAGAGAGAGAGAGAGAGAGAGAGAGAGAGAGAGAGAGAGAGAGAGAAGAGAGAAGAGAGTGGGGGGGGGGAGGGGAAGGTGTAAGGAGAGGAAAGAGAGCACCAGACAGAGAGAGAAAGAGATACAGAGACAGAAAGGAAAAATAAAATATGTCTGTGAGAGCAGAATAAGTTATTTTGTTAAATCATCCCTGTCTTCATTTTTGGAACTGCCTCTCTCTATCATTTAAAATAAAATTAAAGAACTATTTTTACCCCTCAGAACTTGATTCTTGTTTAAGTATGGAGACCAGGAGGCCATCTCTTTTGAACACCCATTTCCTAACAAAACAATCAAAAGGATTTAAGGAAGAAAAAAACCCCAGGTCAGTGAAGGAGTAAACAGATACTTAGGAAAATGATGACTATGTTTATGAGAAAGTAAATGTATTCACTTTACTCCAGGCAGTTTGGAATTATTGAAACATTAAATAATCCTGCTTGTAATCATTAATAAATTTGCCCAGAATTCTTAGGCAGTTTAGGGTTAGAAGTAATATACTATGAAAAGTTGTTCTGTATTAAAGCATCTCCTGAGAAAGTACAATTTCATTCTTAGTTATTAAAAATTTCTGAGTTATTGCTAAGCTTTACTTGCCAAAGCCTTTTTATTTGTTATTCATAGCAATTTACTATACCTCTATTTATTACCTTTTGTCAACTTGATTAGAGCACAATGCCCTCTTACTCTTTATAATATTGCATGTATATATTAGAAGAAAGTGAAAGCTGACATCGTAAAATGAATTAAATTTTTTAAACTTGAAAAGAAAATGTTTGTATTAAATGCAAACAGCTAAGATACCAACCTTATTTTATTATTGACATGAACTGATATTAAATTTTGATATTTAATAATATTAGTTCTTTGACCTTCTTATGTTACTAGAAAAAAACAAACAAACAAACCAAACAATTCCCAAGCTAACACACACTGGTGTAATTTAGGCAAGAATAAATTCTGCCAATTTTTGCATCTAAAAATTTCAAATCAATTGTCATAGAATGTAAATTCCTCATAACAAAACAAAGCTCAGTTAATCTATTTAATCAGTTAACCAATCTAATAAATTCAAATGAAGTTTTATACTCACAAAACAAGTCCTTAACCTTGTGTTTAGATTTGAAACCATTCAAAACAATGGACACAGGACACCAAGGATCTATGATTTCGTCTACATGAACTAGAATTTGTGATTTTGCCAGTTAGAGGTCACAAATATAGATCAGGAAGAGACCTTACAGGACACCTTGCCCAATTTCCTCATTTTAATAATAATAAAAAATAATAATAATGATAATAAATGGCTAGTATTTATACAGTGTTTTAAGGTTTGAAAAGCTCTTTACAAATAGTATCACATTTATCCTCACAATGACTCTGGGAGGTCATACTATTATTATCTAAATTTTATAGCTGAGGAAATTGACACCTCTGACTCTAACCTCTGTTACATCATTTGTCTATGATCATGCTGCTATTAGGGCATCTAAATGGCAGAGTGAATAAAGCACTGGCCTGAAGTCAGGGAGACTTATCTTCCTGAGTTAACAACTATTAGTTGGGTGACCGTGGGCAAGTCACTTAACTTCATTTGTCTCAGTTATTCATTTGTAAAATGAGCCAGAGAAGGAAACAGAAAATCACTTAACTACCTTTGCCACTAAAATCCCAAATTGGATCACAAAATGTATGACATAACTGAACAACAATAACAACAACAATCCTCCTATTGAGTGTATGAGGCTAAATTTGAATTCAGATCTTGCTAACTCTTGGCCCAGTCTTCTCTCCACTGTGCAAATTAGTTGCAACAATTTTACAGATGCAGAAACTGAAACCCAGGCAGGTAAAGAGTGACCCATATAGATTACAAACTTTTTTTTTTGGAGGCGGGAAGGCAGGGCAATTGGGGTTGAGTTGCCCAAGGTCACATGGCTAGTAAGTGTTAAGTGTCTGAGGTCAGATTTGAACTCAGGTCCTCCTGACTCCAGGGCCAGGGCTCTATTCACTGCACCACCTACCCACCCGATTATAAGCCATTTTAAACTCTTATCTGTGGCAGAGACTTGAACCCAGGTCTTCCTGATTTTATGTCTAGCATATTACTCCCTATGACATACATTTTCTATAGTGAACATATTTTTTAATTAGCAATCTCAATCAATATACCTAAATCATGATTTAAGATTTAACCCATCAAGAAATGATTACCAGAAAGCTTAATTAAATGTTTCCAAAGATATACTTTTTCCATTTTCATCATTTTTAGGTGCTGGTTGAAACTGATGCTAAACATAAGCAGAATTGTATTTTAGAAAGTGTCATGGTTTTCCTGTTCCCACAAGAAGAGCCTCAAGCTATAACATGCAGCTTTTCTCCCTGGTCCAATTATAACGGGACACCTATGTTGTGGTGATGTATTTATGCATCCTCAAAATGATCCGCATATCCACAGAACAAGAGTCTGCACACATATGGGTTTGCACTTACTAATGAGTGTTTCGAGTATTATACCAATCTATCTGACAGAACGTTCTCTCCAGGGGTCAATTATATGAGGGGAAAGGTCAACAACATGTTTTAGTGTTCATGCTAATAACTTCAAGTTTACCCTTATGTGAAAGAATGGATTACTGAATGGATACTGGGCAACTATCCTCAATGAAACATACTGTGTATGCAGTTAGATTTTTTCAGGTAATGGCAATTTTATCTTATCAAGAATGTTACCAGAGTTTTTTTCTGCCCCAGCAGTACTAAAAATCTATGGGATAAATGGAAAGTTAGGACTTCCTTAGCAATGAATTGGCCCTATGCCCATGAAGTAGTTTTCAAAGTCTTTTAGAAGAACTATGAACTTCATTATATATCAATATGTTTTATGATCCTCACAAATGGCAGAAAGTTTCAGAGATGAGAATGAGAATTTGCAAGAGAGAGAATATCTGATTCTGAATTTTCTGTGCTATTTCTAGTGAATGGAACTGTCATTCATTGTCCTATAAATAAAGCTGTCCTGTTTTGATGCCAGTTGGAATTTTCCCCTAGAATATTATATATAGTTGAAAAGGGATTTTCTTTTTGAAGAAATAACGTATTTTGTTATTTGTTAGAAGACAAAATCCTTTGATTTGTGATTTGGTTTTCCAGAAGGAATCACTGTGGTAACTAATTAGATTAATCAAAAATGTTTAATAAAATTCACTCAGTGAATTTAGAATTATAGGTTCATAGAACTGTACAACTTGCAGGAAACCTTAAGGAGAAATAGTAGGGCCTACTGGAAAACTTATTGTCCTTGTAGTTAAAAGACCTGAGTTCTGATATAAATTTCATTAGTTACTAGCTATTAGTTAATAGAAAGTGAGTACGCTAAAAAAAAAAAAAAAAAAGGACACCTAGTCTCCCAAGTCTCAGTTTCCTCATCTGCACAATGAGGTTACTAATAAGTGACCTACTTTATAGGACTAGTGCAAGGATGACAACAATCAATTAATCAACATTTACTAAGTGCCTACATTATGCCAGGGATAAAAAGACAAAGCAAATGAAACAACTTCTATTATCAAAGAATTTACATTCTCTCTAGGGAGAAAATATATAAAAAAAATGTTTTGTAGCTATAGGATTGTAAAGCCAATCACAAGCAGCTCTCCTGAGGACTGCTACTGTGAATAACTTTCAGGATCTAATGGCATAGTATAGTGAACTCTCTATTTATTCAGCAATAAACTAAAGCAAAATATTGAAGAAACTAAAGCACAGCATTTACAAGAACATAACATAGCAACTTATTACTAAGGTGGCCACATCGTCTTAAAAAACCTTATTATCCAGTAAGTCATAGTCTCCTCAATCAATACAAAGTATCCAAATCAAGTCTTCTTTTATCTCAACTCCAGGCTGCCTTCAAATCATCCTTAAGGTGTAGTGGAAAGTTCAAAGGTCATCCACCCCTAGGTCACAGTAAATTACAATATCATCAATCAGCACTGAGTACCCAAATAAGGTCTATTTTCATCTTAATTCAAAGTTGACTTCTAAACCTCATGGCTCCTCTTCCACACTCCCAGCTCTTGCCTGGATTCACAGGTAGGCAACTCTCTGCTCCTGTTCCATATCACAGCTCACAGGGAGTGCTCCACCCCAAGCTCTTCATAGTTTCTGTTTCTAGAAAACCAAAGCTCAACAGGGCTACAGCAATATTTACATACATTCCCCAGCACTATCATCTCAACTCGTTTTCTGTCTGAGAAATTAACACAAATCAAGAGAATGCTTCTGTCTGACAAAGTAACACAATTCAACAGAGTGCTCCTGTCTGACAAAGTAACAGAATTCAACAGAGTGCTTCTCTCTGACAAAGTAACAACACAGAACAACAGAGTGCCAACATTATAAACATTCTCTTTCTTAGCTCTGCTTGGTCCCAGCTCACGCTTGAGCTTTTATCTGTGCTGCTCCTTCCTGTTCCACCCTTCCTGTTTCACCTTTTCTGTTCAGACTTTCTTGTTCTGCTCTTTCAGCGAGCTCCTCCCATCATGGACTCCATGAGATGATCTTAGGGCTTTTAAGTGCAGGGCAGGTCTTCAAACTCCCTTAGGTCTATTAAGGGCAACCTAACATATACTGTTTCCAACAGTCTTGACACAGTCAAAGGTGAGTCTCAAAGGCACTTGATTAGCTGAAACAAGGAGCAAAGTACTACTTTGCTTGCCATTACAAGTATATTATATGAATATGAGATGTATTTTTTACTGCTTCTGAGGGATACCAGCTTTGTGATCTTGAGCAAGTCACCTGAATTCTTTAATGCCTCAGAAGAAAGAACAAATCATAGATTTGCATCAGAGAAGAGAGTTTTCACATCAATAGTTTTAAAGACCAACAAAATAATAGTTCCAGAGTACTCCTGTCCCACAGATCATATCTAATTTGGCTGCATCATTTTCTGTTTGAATAAATTAGGGCCTACAAAGGTTAGGAGATTTGTCCAAGTATACTGTCAAGTTAATGACTAGGTAGGACTAGGACTCCAATCTTCTAACTCTCAATTCAGTATTAAAAATTATAATTTAAAAAGTAAATATATTTAAAGAAATACTTTCTGGTACTTTCCCCAGATAATTTGGTGCTTCTGAACATTTTATTTCTTTTTCTCTATATTTCCAAAATCATTGAATTTGACTTTAGAAACAGAAAGGATTTGGAGATAATTTAACCACACCACATATTTTAGAGGAAGAGATTAGGCACCCAAAGGTGAAGACATTAATATAAGGTCATATAGCTAATTAATGATAGAACTCACTTCTCCTTAAAGATTTTTTTAAAAAATCAGTTACATCTGAAAAAAATCAGCCAAGCCAAATGCCATTAAATTTTTTTCTATCAGTAAGCACCTTGAAAACCAGTCCCAATAAAACTATTTTATTGAAGATATACTTAGTCCATTTCAAGGTATTTTATTCCACAGATCTAGCACTAGATATTGTATCCAATGCACCACACTTTGATGAAAATTATCAAGATAAAAAAGGTAATTACCTTAATAATTTTACAGGACTCCTAATACACTACTATCATCATCACCATATTAATAAAGGAATGAAAACTCTGATTGTGAAAAATGCCAAGGGATCTTATTAATTCCATGTCATTGAAGATTTTCAATAAGATACTGGATTACCATCCGTCAGGGCTACTGCAAAAGGAATCCATCCATGGACCAAATGATTAGACTAAATGACCTTTAAAGTCCCTTCCAACTCTATAGTCCTATTTACTTATTCATTATTGTTTCATTCATCAAATATTTATTGAGTATCTAATATGTTCTATATTCTGGGGAAAATAACAAAGGTCAATGGAAAGAGTTTTTAATTTGGCCTCAAGGACCTGAGTTCTAATCTTCAGATTTTCTATTTGTTATCTGTGTGACCTTGTGCCAGTCTATCAACTTCTCTGGGTTTTCTCACTTGTAAAATAAGTGGATGAGACTTAATGAACTCTAAAAATCTCTTTGAGCTCTAGATCTTGAATCCTACATAATATCCCTCACTTGAAAGAGTTTATATAAATATAGTAGAAGGAGACAGAAAACATAATACAAATAGAAGGAAAGTGAGTACATAAAAGGCATATATAGTATTATACTCTCAGAAGATTCTATATTTCATTGCTGGCAAATTTTTGATCATTATTCATTGGCAAGCTACATTTCCATACCACCTAGTGTGTCCACAAAATCATTGCAAGGTTTTAACTCACAATCTTAGTGTGGGAACTATGATTCTTTTAGCAAGGTAAATCAGGCATAGGGAACAATTATTTGTTATTATAATTATATTTACAAACAAAACAACATTATTTTCCTTTTGTAGAAGCTTTTTTTTTTACCAAAACCAAATTCTGTTTACTAGTTTACTTTTTAATATCACATTTATTGCATTTATCTTGTGTGTTATTTATCTGTATTGTCTTCTCAAAAACAACATAAGTTCCTTGAGGACAAGGAATACTTTTTGCTTTTTCTTTATATTCCTAGGGCTTGGCACATAAATGATAGATATATTATTTATAATCTAAATAATAAATTGTTCATCAATCCTGTTATGGATTAATGAACTGACATCTGTGAATGACTCTTTGAATCACAGTTACTTAACTAAGCTATAACTTCAGTTTATGTCTTTAAGAAGATAATTGTTAAAGAAAAATACAGAGGCTGGGGATGAGCAATAGAATTGAAGACTGATAAAAGAACTTTTAGATCATTCAGAATTCATTTAATAGACAAAGGCTTTATTCAGACCTCACTAAGTTCCTGTTTCAAAGTAGAAGTCAAAGCTAATAATAAAGTAAAAATGGATTCTCATAAAAGTCTATCAAGTCCTAAATCTGATAATGATTATATAGTCATTAGGTAAATTAGTTATTTTTTTAAAATACAGGTTTGTTAGAGGCATCTGGGTGGCACAACAAACAGAGCTGTGAACTTTGAGTCAGAAAGACTGGAATTCAAATCCCGACTCAGACATTTTTAGCTGTATACACCCAGGCAAGTTATTTAATCTCTGCTTGTGTATGGTTCCCCCTCTGTAAAATAGGGATAACAAAACGACCTACCTCCCAAGGTTGTTGTGAGGCTCAAATGAATTAATGTGTTATATGACATTGCGAAACTTAAAGCGTTATATAAATGCCAGTTATTATTATTAAAATATTTTATTTGTCTATAATTTTTTGTTTAAATTCAGGTTGAGGGAAAAGTAAATAAGTGGAAGGTGCACTTAATTAAATACTTGGAAGGCAAACTCTTCTAAATTGTACTTGCTCCATAATCATCGATGGAAAACTAAAATGGGGGAGAAAGGTCAAAAGAATTAAATAGTATGGATGTAGAATTTCTACATTGTTGCTAGCATTTGTTTTATTGCATTAGTCTGCTTTAAAATGTCCATAAATTTTGTTGTTGTTAAGTTGTTTCAGTCATGTTTGACTCTTCATGAAAGCACTTGGGGTTTTTGTGGCAGAGATACAGGAGAGGTTTGTCATTTCCTTCTCCAGACCATTTAACTAATGAGAAACAAATGAAGCAAAAAGGGTTAAGTGATTTGCCCAGGGTCTGACACTGGATTTGAACTCAGGAAGATTTCTTCCTCATTCTAAGCCCAGAGTTCTACCCACAGTGCCACCTAGTTGCCCATCTGTAACATTTACACAGCTATAACGTCTCAATCAACAAGTATTTATTAAGCATCTACTGTGTTGCCAAATCTAGTGTCCTTTTCTAATTCTTCATCCTTCTTGATCTTTCTGTAGCCTTTGACACTGTTTATCATCCTCTTTTACTTAATAATCTTTCTTGGGTTTTGTGACACTTCTCTTTCCTGGTTTCTCATCCTATCTAACCTATTCTCAGTGTTCTTTGTCATATCTTCATCCAATTCATACTCATTGACCATGTGTATACTACAGGGCTCTGTCCTGGTTCCTCTTCTCTTTTACTTCTATATTATTTCAGTTGGTGATCCCATCAGTTTCCATCATTATCTTCTCTATGTTGATTCTCAGTTTTACTTATTGAGTCCTTACCTCTCTGACTTCCAGTCTCACATCTTCAAATGAATATTAGACATCTTGAACCGGATGTCCTATAAACATTTTAAACTTAAACCTCCAAAAGTCAACATTATCTTTTTCCCAAAGCCACCCCCTGCCTCAAATGTCTCTATAATTTTCTAGGACATCACCATTCTTCCAGTCAATCAGGCTTGCAACCTTGGAATTATCCTCAGTTTCTCACTTTTCCTCATCCTCCAATATCCAGTATGTTTCTTTTTTTTTTTTAATTTAAATTATATTTATTTTTGGTTTTAACATTCACTTCCATTAGTTTTCAATTTTCTCCCTCTTCTTCCTCCCTCCGTCCCTCCCCAAGACGGCTTGCAATTTTATATGGTATCTACAGAGATTCCTATTAAACACATTTTCACATTAGTCATGTTGCACAGAACAATAATGAATGAGGAAAACTGTGAGAAAAAAAAATAGTCTGCTACTCTGCATTCTGACTCCATGTTCTTTCTCTTGATGAGGCTGGTATTTTCCATCACATGTCATTTGGGATTGTTTTAGGTCTTTACATTGCGGAGAAGGGTTAAGTTTATCAAAATCAGTCCTTGTATACTATGGCTATTGCTGTGTACAATGTTCTACTGGTTCTACTCCCCTCATTCAGCATCAGTTCATATAAGTCTTTCCAGGTTTCTTTGAAGTCTTCCTGTCCATCATTTCTTATAGCACAATAGTATTCCATTATATTCATATACCACAACTTGTTTAGCCATTCCCCAATTGATGGATATCCCCTCAATTTCCAGTTCTTGTGGACTATTCTAGGCCCTGTTCTTGGCCACCACAGAAAGTTGCTATAAATATTTTTGTACATGTGGGTCCTTTTCCCATTTTTATGATCTCTTTGGTATAAAACCCTAGAAGTGGTATTGCTGAGTCAAAGGTTATGCACATGTTTATGGTCCTTAGGGCATAGTTCCAAATTGTTCCCCAGAATGGTTGAATCAGTTCATAGCTCCAACAAAAACAAATTAGTGTTCTAACATTCTCTCATCCTCTCCAATATTTATTTTTCTGTTTTGCCATGTTAGCCAATATGAAACGTGTGATGTGGTACTGAGAGTTGTTTTGATTTGTATCTCTCTAATCAATAGTGATTTAGAGCATTTTTTGATATGACTATAGATAACTTTAATTTCTTCCTCTGAAATCTGCTTGTTCATATCCTTTAACCATTTATCAAGTTGATTTATACAATCAACTTGTATTCTCGTAAATTTGACTCAGTTTTCAATACATTTTAGAAATGAAGCCTTTATAAAAGACATTAGTTATAAAAATTCTTTCCCAGTTTTCTGCTTCCTTCCTAATCTTGGTTGCATTGGCTTTGTTTGTGCAAAAAAATTTTCAATTTAATGTAATCAAAATTATCCATTTTGTATTTCATAATATTCTCTTTCTCTTGTTTGGTCATAAATTCCTACATTCTCCAAAAATCTAGCCAGCATGTTTCTAAGGAACCTTCATATCATCTTTCATATATGTCCCCTTCTCAACTCTCATACTACCACCACCCTGATAGAGGCCCTCATCACTTTATGTTGTTTGGTCTTACTACAAGTCTCTCCCCTGTGCAATTCTTCCTCCATTCAGATGTCAAAATGATCCTCCTATAGCATGGGTCAGACCATGACACACCTCTTCTCAATAAACTAAAATGGCTCCCTATCACTACTAGGATCAAATATGAAATCCTCTATTTGGCCTTCTAAGTCCTTCATAACTTATTCTCTACCTTTTCAGTCATTTTATACATTACACCTCCCTATCCCCTATCCTCCACATATTCTTCAATCCAGGAACACTGATATCCTTACTGTTCCTCAAACAAAATACTCCATTTTTTGACTCTCGGAATTTTCAATGGCTGTCCCCCATGCCTAAAATGCTCCCCTCTTTTCATTTCTGCCCCATTACTTCCCTGGTAACCTTTAAGTCCTAGGTAAAATCCTGCCTTCTATAGGAAGTCTTTCTAAATCCTTCTTAAATCTAGCACTTTGATTCCCTCTGGAGATTATTTCCAATTTATCCTATACACAACTAATTGTACATATTTGTTTGCAACTTGTTCCCCCATTATATTGGTCTGTCCTTGAGAACAGGGACTTTTTTTTTACCTTTTGCTGTATTCCTAGTGTTTAGCATAGTACCTGGCACATAACTGGTACTTAAAATTTGTGTACCATTCTAGGCCCTGTGCTGGCACATTATTACTAGGTTCACTAAATCTTCACCTCCAAATAACCTTTCATTGTAGCTAAGAAACAGTTAAGCCAAATGAACAACCACTGTCTTTAAACAATTTCTTCCCAGGAGATCCAACTATTCTAACATTAAAAATGTTTTTAAAAAGTGGAATAACAGCTATTTGCTCTATTTTCTTGTTTTGTTTGTTTTCTCTTTCTCGTTGTTCATTCCATTGCTTATATTCCTTTTTAACAACCTGAATAATGTTTAAAGTGAAGGCATTATTTGTAGATCCCATATCTGATTGCATGCCACCATAGTTGGAGGGGGGAAGGAGAGGAAGGCGGAGAAAATTTGAAACTCAAGGGATTGTGGAACTGAATGTTTTAAACTAAACATAAATAAATACATTTTTAAAAAGTGGAATAACACAAAAATTTATTTTAATATTTTCCTTGGAAAAACCCATTCTTCTATAAAGGCTTCCTCTGATGCCTCATTTGGACATGAGGAGGAACCTGAATTCTTGAAGTGTGTGCCAACAGAACACAAGATGTAGCAGTAGACAATGCCAAATTATTTAGGCTTTGAATACAGATTGGATTTTCTGTCACCCTAAGGCTAGAAAATTGAAATTCAGTGATGCACATCACCAGAAAGCTGACAATTAGATAATTTTTTTATTCCTTTTTTTCCTTCTAGAGGAACCTAGGACAATCATCTGTGAAGACATGTAAAAATTGTCATCTGAATTGGTAGAAGGTCTACCACCAACAAAATCCTTGGTCTTTTGATATATTGAAGCATGCAAATGTATTGATGTATACTATTCTGAGAAGGGTTCTATAGGGTCCCACCAAACTACCAAAGGGGCCAATGAGAAAGGATAAGTATTCCTGCTCTAATTGAATGATTTTTATGAAAGTGAGGTTGAAGAAAAGGAAAAAGATTTAGTTTACATTCAAATATCTGCTTCTTAAAAGAAACCAAAACTGAAAGGGATTCAAATGAAGATATGTATCCAACTATATATACTTATGGAACTTTAAGTAATGGAAGAAAAGTAGCTTTGGAATGTGGCTTGGAGATATATATTATTATCCTAACAAACATATTAGTTACCTCTAATGTATAAAGGACTATATATATATATATATATATATATATATATATATATATATATATATTTTTTATTATTTATTTCTTGCCTTTAATTTTAATTTTGCATATACAATCTCCATAAAATAACTGAAAAGATACTGAATTTACATACATGGTATACCAACCATATAACTCCTTATGCAAGACAGGACTTCTTATCCTAGGGTCCATGAATCCTGAAAGGATTTAAATATAGATCTCAGGCAGCCTGTGAATTTGGATGGGAGGAAAATTACATTTTTATTTACATTACTCTTTTGTTTCCTTTGTAATATACATGCACACACACACACATATTGACTAGTGTTTTTGACAAGGTGGAAGACACAGTATCACATGACACTGAATTTAGAAAATTAACTCCAAATTTGAGTTGTGTCACATGGAAGGAAAACCTGTTGATGGATTGCAAACATAGGCTAATGATCAAACTGAAATGCATCCAGAGGGTGAAGGTGATGGTTGGCATGCCTTAGGGAGAACTGCTCATCCAGCTTTTACTTGACATCTTCATTGAAGTCTCTAAGAGAATAATCAACATGCTAATGAAATTCACAGCTGATACTAAAGCAGGCAAAATAGGGATGGAGGGTGGGGTAGAAGAGACAGAAAAAAGAGAACAATAAAAGCCAAATGAGACTTTCTTTACTTTTATCTCTATAGATTGGTTGAATGATATTATCCTTGTTAATGCTTTACTGATGCCTTTTGCTTTTATAATTCTATTGCCTCCCCAGAGAATTCTCTCTTGAAACTAATTTAAAAATCAAAATGAACACAGCAGCTTCCTCTGGCCTGTAATCCTCAATGTGTATCATTAATCATAGATTTGGACTTGGAAGGGACCTTAGAGGCCATGGAGTCCAAACTTCTTATAATACAGATGAGAAAGTGAAACCAAAAGTTTGTTGTTTTTTTTTTTTTTTTTTTACTTTTCCCAGTGACCCACAGTGAGTATGTGAGACTGGATTTGGACTCAGGTCTTCCTGTCTTCAAGTCTAACATTCTATCCCATTCTGTAACCAAGTTGCCAATGAGATGCTCTGTAGTCAAGTTTTCATTTACATTACTATGGTCATATTTTTATTTTATGTATCATTTTCTTGGTTTTACTTTCTTCTATAGCAGTTCATTCAAGTCTTTCCACATTTATGTGAATTCTTCATAGTAATTTTATAGCATTATAATATTCTACTATATTCATATGTTATCATTTGTTCCAACATTTCCCAATCAATGGAAAACCAAGGATTTCTTTTTTCAGTTCTTTTGTTGCCATGCAAAGAGCTGCTATGAAGACTCTGATGGATATCTGGGCATTCTTTATGTCACTGACCTCCTTCAGGTATATACTCAGCACTGGAATCACTGAGACAAAAGGTTTGAATGATGCAATGATTTTTGCTCACATGACTCCAAGTTTTTTTTTCAGAATTGTTAGTCCAATTCACTCTCTCACCAGCAAAGTATTAGAGCACATCTTCTGATAGCCCCTCCAACATTGACCATTTCTTACTTTTGCCATCTTGTCAGTCTACTCTTCATGAAGTAAAATCTCAGTTGTTTTAATTTGTAAATTTGGAACATTTATTCCTACATCTTTTTATTCTTTGCATTTCTTCCTTTTAAAACTGTTTAAAATTACTTTTATCAAGGCTTCATATAACATTTAAAAATTCATCCTTTTCCACATCTAAAATAATAGAAAATTTTGCATTTATCTTTTCTGTTACAATAATAACCTTTGGGTGAAGTGAGCAGAACCAGAAGAACACTGTACATAGTAATAGCAATATTATGTGATGATCAACTATGAATAATTTAATTCTTCTCAGCAATACAATGATCCAAGACAATTCCAAAGGACGCATGATAAAAATTTCTATCTACATCCAGAGAAAGAACTATGGGAGTCTGATTCCAGATTGAAGCACACTGTTTTCACTTTCTTTATGTGTGTGTGTGTGTGTGTGTGTGTGTGTGTGTGTGTGTGTGTGTGTGTGTGTGTGTTTCCTTTTGGACTGTTTCTTCTTTCACAATAGGATTAATATGGAAATGTTTCATATGATTGTACATACATAACATGTCAAATTGCTTGCTGTTTTAGGGAGAGTGGAGGGGAGGGAGGGAGAGAGAAAATCTGGAACTCATTTTTTAAAAACAAATGTTAAAAACTGTTATTATATGTAATTTGATAAAATAAAATACTATTAAACATAACTTTGGCCTCAATATGGATTCAGGCATTTCAGACACAAACAATAACATCCTGCAATAATTTTCAACTCCATTTTCACAAAACTTTTGACCATGCTGCTGATGTTAGCAGATAACTAGTAATCCCAGTGTTAGCAGTTGTATTTTTAACCTAGGGAAAAAAATTTCATTTGACTTCTGATTCCTTTTGGCCTCATTTCTTTTAGGTATTAGCCTAGAGGATGATCCATGTTAAATTGCATGAATGGATGAGAGAGAGTAAGCTGGAGAAAATGATGATGCATTGGAAGCAGGAAATTATAATGGAAGCTCTAACATCAGACTTGCAATATATTACATCTTAATATCTAGTCATTAGAGCACTGTGCCTCAAACAAGTAAGGAATAATGCTTGAAGGTTATTCATCACTCAATTTTCACAGCAGTGTATCAGCAGGAATTTATTTAGCACAGCCACTTGCATTATTTTGACACATTGAGAAAATTCATTCCATTTAATTGGCCTTCAAACTCCCACTTCCTCCAGTATGGTGTATTCATTTATTATTAGCTCACAAGATAAGGAGTATGTGGCACATAGCAATTACAGAACAACTCTAGATCTGCAGAAAATGCTTTCACCTTGCCTGCTATATACCACCTTTATTTCTTTACCTATTGCAGGGATGAGGAAAAGTCAACATTCTCCTCAGAAAGTAGAAAGCCATTTCTGGTACAAATTTAGTCTAGATGGCTTCACCTTACCTGAACAATAAATGAAAAATATATCAATGTGTCCCACAGGAGGAAGAGAAGGGGAACAAATATTTCTTAAGTATTTACTATGTGCCAGCCACCATGCTAACTGCTTTACAGATAATACCTAATTTGATCCTCACAACAACTCTGGGAAGTAGGTATTATGTCCATTTTAAAGTTGAGGAGACTGAGGCAGAGGTTATGTGACTTCAAGGGTTACATAGCTAGTAAGTGTTTGATACTGGATTTGAACTCAGGTTTTCTTGGCTTCAAGTTCAGTGTTCTATCATTAGTCACCTAGTTGTCTACCATTTCAGGAGCTGAAAAAATAGTTATGAATGCTATAGTGATGGTCCTATGTCCACGAAATGAATAAAGGCAGTAAAGTATATTGGAAAGAACACTGGACCTGGATTCGAGACACATCTGGCTTTGAATCCTGTATCTGACCCTTGCTAGTTTTGTAACCAGGGGCAATTCAGCTGATATTTCTGAACTTCAGATTTCTCATCTGTAACATGGGGTTAATAATGCATTTATATAAGACCTATTACTCAGGACATACTGAGAATTAAATGAACTTATACACATAAAATGTCCTGCAAACCACAGAACACTTTATACATGTGCAAAAACATCCTCTTGCTCAAAAAAGGAATTTTTTTCTAGCTTTGAAATTTAAGCTGGTAGCTATAAAAAATGTATCATCAGACACTTGGAAATTAAATCTCCCTTTGCAATTTACTACAAATATTTGTTATCTAATTTCATCTGTCAGGCAGCTAGTGGTGCAGTGGATAGACTCCCAGGCCTAAAGTCAAGAAGACTCATCTTTCTGTGTTCAAATCTGGTCTCAGTTATTAGCTTTGTGACCCTGGGTAAGGAACTTAATTTGCATGTTTGCCTCAGTTTCCTCATCTATAAAATGAGCTGGAAAATGAAATAGCAAACCACTCCAGTATCTTTGCCAAGAAAACCACAAATGGGGTCATGAAGATTTGGAGATGACTGAACAACATTTTCATCTATATCCCTTCTCCTCCCTCTGTTCCACAAGGCTTCTAGATAATCCTTTGAGTCTTCCCTCATTGATTGTCCATCCTACTCTCCAGAGAGGCTTTTTCTAACCTTCTCTTCCATCCTTAAGCCCCTCAAATCTCCTACCCTGACCTTATCAGTTAAGGACTTCACTCATATTTTACTGAGAAAACCGAGATAATTTAACTCTCCTTGCTTTTGTCACTTTCTCTGCCTCTCAAAGCCTCTTGTCTTTCATTCTTAATTCCTTTACTCCTGTAACACTACTATTTCTATGGAGCCCAAGGACCTCACTGCTCTTAAGAGTGAGGCAATTGATACTACACAGTTTACTCTTGTAGTCTGATGGGACAGAAAGATGTAGGTATGTATTAATTCTGCCCTTGGGAGTATAGTTATGAAACATATGATAATGCACCCAGTAAGGGAGCGGTTCCCTAGAAAGATAGTTTTCTGCAGAGAAGACTCCTAGCTTGTGCCTCCAGCATTCTTCTGCTATGATAGACCATTTCATTCTGCTATAGTGAACCTAGTTTTGGTCCTACTGGAAGATTAACTGTCTCTTTCTAAAGGCAGAGAGAGAGGAACAGGAATATACAGGGGAGAAAGGGAGGAGAAAAGAAAGGTTAGGGAAATTATTTCACATAATCAGGGTGTATAAGTAGAAATCTATACAAATAAGGAAGAGGGGGTAGGATGGACCTGCTGAAACTTAAACCTCACTCTCATCTTAGCTCTTCAAAATAAAGAAGAGAGATAGACAGACAAACAGACAGACAGAGACAGACAGAGAGAGAGACAGAGAAAGAGAAAGAGAAAGAGAAAGAGAGAGAGAGAGAGAGAGAGAGAGAGAGAGAGAGAGAGAGAGAGAGAGAGAGTTTGGTATAGAAATAGATTTTACTCAACAGGAAATAGGAGGGAAAGGAGAGAAGGGCATGGGGAGAATCAGAGGTATGGTATATCAAGGGAGGGATTAGTTCCTAAGAAAAACAAACTCTAAGTAGATACAAAAATATTTATAATTCCTTTTGAAGTGGTAAAGAATGGGAATATTAAGAAGTGCCCATATATTGGGGGAATGGAGGAATATCTTATGGTACATAAATGTGATGGAATTCTGAACTCTTATCAGCATAATGACCAACCAGGATCCAGAGAAGTATTGGGTTAAAAAGTTACCTACCTTCTAATGGACAGAGATGGAGGACTTAGAGTACAGAATAAGGTTTTTGGTTGGTTTTGGTTTGTTGGTATATGGCCAAAGTGGAAATTTATTTTGATTGACTACACATGTTTGTTTTATTTTTTTCCTTGTGTTTCCAATTAGTGGGCTGAGGGGTTGGAGTGGGAGGATGAGAAGGCGGATCTTAGCCTCTTAAAATAAAATAACGTGTGTGTATGTGTGTATTTAAAGAAATCAACTTAATGCAGCAAACTGATCACAATAAAGGGAAATACTCAAGGAAATTTAGAAAACCAAATATTAAACAAGATCAACTTTAGAAATAGGATTTATTTGGATCTGGCCTCAGACACTTAAAACACACACAAACAAAAAAAAAAAACCTAGCCATGTGACCTTGGGCAAGTTACCCCCAATTGCCCTCCAAAAAAAAAAAAAAAAGAAATAGGATTTATTAAAAAAAATTGGACTGCAAATTTCAATGAAAAATGAACAGAATTTTATTTTTTAATTGTGTATTGAAATTATAAAATTCAACAAACTGCGATCTTTCCAAAAACAGCAATAAAAGTCAAATTACATTTAACTCCAAACTCAAAAACATGAAAGAAAAATTAAATAACTTGAATGGATTGTTGATTACTTAAAAATTATAGTGAGGGTATATTTTTAAAGATTATAACAATAATGCTAAAAAAAACTGCTTTAAAAGAGACAGGAAGGATAAGATAAAACAGTATTCAAACTCCTAAAACAAAGGGAAGTCTGAAATAAATATCCCTAGATGAATCCCTGACTAGTAAGAATTCAGTGGGGGTGATATGGAACTGGGCTGGGTTGATGAGCAGAAGTTGTCAATCTTTCTTACTTGATTTCCCCACCCCCGTTTTGTGGAAGGTTTGGTCTCTATAGGACTTGCTTGCTACTTCTTTTCTCCTTTCTCCATTGTGAGCCAGACCTAAGTTAGGCTAGTCAAGGCACTCAAGTTAGAGGTGGATTTAAAACACAAGAAGCTCTCATGAATTTTATCCATTAAATACAATTAAAACCAACTTAAGTAATTAGTCATTAAAAGGACATATTTCGAAGATTATAAAAATATAAAAGTAAGTACCTTGTGACTCCACAATCACCAGGTCATGAAACCTAGGGAGGAGAGCAGAGTCCCTGCAAGTGGGTAGCCTTTCAACTGTTGCCCTAGAATCCCCGTAGTTTGACACCGCCGGTAAGAAATTAGCAATCAGGATGGCTAGGTGGCGAAGTGAATAGAGCACAGGCCCTGGAGTCAGGAGGACCCTGAGTTCAAAATCGACCTCAGACACTTAACATTTACTAGCCATGTGACCTTGGGCAAGTCACTTAACCCCAATTACCCCTCCAAAAAGAAGTAAAAGCTCAGTCATTTTATCAGACAATATTTGCACCTTTTTCTTAACCTTTTGTATTTCCAGTCACCTGGTGTATCAGGCACCAGGTGAAGCTAAACAAAGAGATAAAGGCAAATGAAGAAAAAGGCAATATTTGTGTGGCGGAATGTAACCCCATGCCTCATCTCAAGGGTGACAGCAGGATGGATTCCCTCTTCCCAGCAGGGGGAGAGTATGTACCAAAGCATGACTGCTCCTCCAGCCTCAAAGCAATGGCTAAACCATCCGTTAAGAAGGCAACGGAAAGGAAAAGACCTGTATTCCTACCACTCACCTTAGCTATAGGTAGTCACAGCCCTCCCCACCCCCACACCCCAAACTGTTATTGGTTTCGTCCAGAATTTGCATTCACATTTCTCTCTGTGCTTTGAGAAATTATAAAGATGAATCGATGAATCAATCACTTTTTTGTAGTTCTGAGCCTTTAGGTAAGATGGTTCTGGTAAATATATATCATAGTTGTGAAATCTCTTTTATTTCTGTCTCCTAGAAGTTCCCCCTCACCTATGGCCTTTTTCAGCTGTATTTGAGTAATGAAACCCATAGATCATAGTAATGTAGTGCTTAATCACATCTGGCTTCATTAAACCAACTTAAACAATAAGTTGAGCAGGAAGCTAAGAGGAAGTTTAAAGAAAGAGAAGTTTTCAAAATAACACATACTCTTATGATAGGGGACAGTAAGCGGAAAGGCAAGATAGAGGGAGAGAAAGATGACCAGCTTTGGACTTGTCCATTCCAATGACTTCAGAAAAGCTGGATCCTCCTAGATATTCCTTGGATCATCCCTGCAATTCTGTGCTAGCAACTTCATCACTGCAATTGCTCCCTCGACTTCCTGTTTCTTGCTCTCCACAGCTTCTTCTTTTGCATTTTCTGGCTCTTTAGTTTGGTTGGATCTTTTCCAGATGTATATGCCCCCATCTCTGTGGTTCTTCTCATTCTCACCTTCTTGGTCCTGTTTCATGGTTGTCTGAAGGCACATGGTTTTCTGAGATTGTCACAGGAAGCTAGTTATACAGGAGCTAGAAGAGGATGGTTTGAAGTCCCATTAGCCTTAGTTCTCTACTCAACAGAGCAATTCTCAATGAAAAGACCACTTGGGATTATGTAGTCATGGTTTCCCCATCAGCCACTTGGGAATTTCTTGTCCAGTTTAAATTCAGTAAAGGTCTGAGAGCCTTAGGAAATATTTCTGGTAGAATCTATAAGGCGATTTAAAAAATTCATTCATAGGGCTAAGATTGTATGTGTTAGAGTCATAAGCCAAAAGACATGTTTATCATTTCCCAAATTCCTGACTCAATGGAGTGCATGCACACATGCACGCGAGTACACACACACACACACACACACACACACACACACACACACACCCCAGTAGTTTCATTAAACAACACCAAAAAAAAAATCTTGTCAATTTTGTCTATGTAGCAATTGTCTCCTATTTATTACTTTTATGTGGTCACAAATATTTCTTGATTTAGTTTCTCCTTTGGGAAATCTAATACAATGCTTTGCACAAAGTATACATTTATTAAAACATTTAATGTTGTTAGGAAGAAAAAAGTGAGAAAAATTATAAACTTTAAAAATATTTGCCTTTGACCATACTTTTTTTTTCATTTCTTTTTTTTTCATTTTAAACAAATGCTTTATTAACTTCTGTTTTACATCATTCATTTCCGCCAGATTTTGAGTTACAATCATTTTCCCCCCATTATTCCCCAACCCAACCTCCCAGAATAGCAGTCCCACAAGATATCGCTTCCTCCAATCTGCTCTCTCCCATACCTTCTCCCATACCCCCTTCGACTTTTCCATTAGAGGAAGGTGAATCTTTGTGTCCCAATGCCTGCACATCTTATCTCCCAATTATAAGCAAAAGAGTATTAATAATAGTATTTATATATATTTGAAACATTTAATGTTAAGACCTTGAATTTCAGATCCATTTCCTTCCTCCCTTGCCACCCATTCCCTCTGGGGAGATAAGTAATTCAGTATATGTTGTACATGTCTAGCTATGAAAATATTATCATAGTAGATATATTGTACAAGGCTGCTTATAATTCCCTCCCACTCATCCCACCTCCCACTTGGTCCATTCCCTACATGATCCTGTCCCTCTTCTATAGTGGGTACTTCCAACCTCCCCTCCCCCCAAGGATGCCCTCCCATCCATCATCCCTCCTCTCATCCCCCTACCCCTATTCTGCTGCAGGTTGAGTATGTATGTCATTCTCTCCCTGAACCAAATTCAATGAGAATGTAGTTTTGCCTTTTTTGCCTTCCTATTCTCCCCCTCCCTTGCAACCACTTCCCCTTGCTTCTTCTACATGAGATAGTTTGCCCTACCCTGTCTTTCCCCATCCCCTGTTGCCACTTTCCTCTCTCATCTCATAATTTCATCCCTTGAGTATCCTCCCTTCCCAACAAATTCAAAATATGCCCTCTATCCATATACACACACATTCACATATGTATTCATATGACCACACACCCTTCTTCCATTATTTTCATAGTGAGAAAGATATCATCAGTCACAGTTATTGTTTTTCCATATAGGAATGTAAATAGTTCAACTTTGATAAGTTCCTTTTGATTTCTTTTCCCTGATTACGTTCTCAGGCATCTCTTGCTTCTTGTGTCTGGATGTCAAATTTTCTACTCAATTCTGGTTTTTTCCTCAAGAATGCTTGAAAGTCCTCTATTCCACTGAATGACCATATTTTCCCCTGAAACAAAATACTCAGTTTTGCTGGGTAGGTGACCCTTGGGTTCATTCCCAGTTCTTTTGCCCTCTGGAATATCATATTCCATGCCCTTCGATCCCTCAGTGTAGAAGCTGCCAGGTCCTGGGCTATTCTGATTGTGTTTCCACAATATTGAAATTGTTTCTTCCTGGCTGCTTGTAGTATTTTCTCCTTGATCTGGGGATTCTGGAACCTGGCTATAATATTCCTGGGAGTTTTCTTTTTGGGATCTTTTTCAGGAGGTGATTGGTGGATTCTTTCAACCTCTATTTTGCCCTCTGGATCTAAAGCATCAGGGCAATTTTCCTTGAGAATTTCTTGAAGGGTGATTTCTAGGTTCTTTCTTTGATCATGGCTTTCAGGTAGTCCAATAATTGTTAAATTGTCTCTCCTGGATCTATTTTCCAGGTCAGTGGTTTTTCCCATGAGATATTTCACATTGCCTTCTAATCTTTCCTTTGTCTGGATCTGCTTAACAGCATCTTGATTTCTCATAAAGTCATTAGCTTCCATTTGCTCCAGTCTAACTCTGAAGGAATGAATCTCCTCAGTGAACTTTTGAGATTCTTTTTCTATCTGGCAAATTCGACTTTTTAAGGCATTCTTTTCCTCATTGCCCTTTTGGGCCTCCTTTGCCATTTGAGTTAGTCTATTTTTTAAGGTGTTGTTTTCCTCAGTCAGGCTGTTGACCCTCATTTCATACTTTTCCTGCATCCTTCTCATTTCTCTTTCCAATTTTTCCTCCACTTCTCTTATTTGATTTTTAAAGTCCTTCTTAAGGTCCTCTATGGCCTGCAACCCGCTCATGTTTTCCCCTGGGGCTTTTGGAGCAGGACTTCTGACCTCACAGTCCTTTTCCTGCTCTATGCCCCCAAAATAGGAGTCTAGGGTTGCATTTTTCTGTTTCCTTTGCCTTGGCATGTTGCCACTTAATTGCTTGACTTTTGGGCTTGTTGCCACACTATGGCTTTAAGGCCAGCTAGAGGAATTTTCGTCCCGAACGTGTGGGGGCAACTTCCGTTTCTGGCAAGCTGTAAACCCACCCACGACTTCCACCCTAGATCACAATCCAGATCCAGGGAGGTTAAAGCAAGAGCGATTACCCCCCAAGACTGATCGCTGGATCTCCCTACAAATTTGCAGGCTGGGAGCGGGAGCTGCCTCTGAAAACTACAAAATGGAGTTTGTCCTCAGCGCCTTCTAGCCCCCAGGGGAGGGAGCTGATGCATTCCCCTAATACTGTTCCCAAAGTCCATAGGACACTAACCTCTTACTTTGTCCTAGATATGTCTATGTTGATAATTCTGGAGTCACCACAGCTGCTGGTGTTCTGGGGTTCCTCCAGCCAGCTGCTGGCCCTGCCGCCTTGGGGCTAAAACCTCAGCTCACGGGGACCTCGGCTCCTCTCGGCTCGGCTTCCCGCGCCCTGCACGCTGCCGGCTCCCAGACCGCTGTGCTGGTCCTTCCTGCAGGGCTGCTGGGCTGTCCTCAGCGGGAGGTTAGCTTCTCTGTGTCGTTCTGTGGGTGCTGGGGCTCCAGAAGTTGTTCAGAGTCCCCTTTTACATAGTTTGGGGGGGAATCTGGGGGCAGAGTGGCTTGGATGAGCTGTTTCTACTCCGCCATCTTGGCTCCCACCCTCACCATACTTTTTTTTTTTTTTAAATCCTGCCTTTTACAGGAAGCCTTTTTTTTTTTTTTTTAAAGCAATTGGGGTTAGTAACTTGCTCAAGGTTACACGGCTAGTCATTATTTATGTGTGGGTGCTTATTTTCTGAGGCCGGATTTGATCTCGGGTCATCCCAACTCCGAGGTTGGCGCTCTTACTCACTGCGCCACCTAGCCGCCCCCCTCACCATACTTTTAATACATGTAAAGACTGTAGAGGTTTTTACTATTGTATATGTATATAATAATTCAATGAGAAAACAAAATAGGCTACTGGAAAATGCATTGGACTTGGCAACAGAAACCTGTGTCCTAATTCCAGTCATAGCTTTTCCTAAGATAAAGAGGTGACTTGCAAGCACTTCAATGTTCTTTTCATAATTTCTCCTTTTCTTCTTACAGATAGAGAGGGACTACTTGACATAGTCCATAGCATGCTAGACATGGAGTAAGGAAGACTTGAAGCAGACCATTTCTATCTGATTGCCTTTGAAAAGATATAAAAATGAGATGAATAATAATTACAACTATTATAATCCCCTTTTGCATAATACTTTACATCTTACAACCTATGAGGCAGATAATGCATTTATCATTATCCCCCATTTTACAGAGGAAGACAAAGGTCTCAGCTTCCTTAGCATCTTCAGGCTGTAAGGGGAGCTGAGCTGTCCTTGTCTCAGTGGGTCCTGAAGAGGAAGTTGACTGGAACCGAGCATAGATCACATCCAGGGGATGGTAGGTGAAGATGGACTGGAATCCACTGCTTGCTGCCAACTGTAGGTGAATTGACCTATAATCTGAGAGACACAAATCTGACAGGCAAGTTCAATATGCAGGACCCAAGATATAAGGAGAAAGAAAGATATATCTATTAACAGGCAGTTGACTAGGCCAAGTATCCTTTTAGTAAATTATTTAGGCTACAGAAAAAAATATAATTTTAAGTTGAATAGTTCAGATATAACACACACTTTAGTAGCTCAGATGTATCCGAGCCTTAGCATATGGGATAATGATTAACATTGTGTTTGTACCTCTGTTTCACAGACTTCTTTTCCCTTTGTCTAGTTGTTCAGATGTCATTCAGAAAAAAAAAAATGTTCTATTCCAGGGATTTAAACTTTCACTTGACTATGCAGTTAGGCAAATGACAAGTCCATGTATTAATTTGCCCAGTTGTTTGGTATATGGAATGACTACGGATTCAGATTAAGAACAGCAAAATTTCACATACCTGCATTGTACTTTTACTATCTTATACTGACCACTTGCTCTAATTAGGGAAGTTTGTCATAAAAGGAAAAAGCAGGAACATGCTAGATATGACAGGATAAAATACCCTTAGCTCTGAATTCAGATAAGAGTCACTTTAATTCCATCTCATAGCCAGACTCAGGTGAAAAACATTCCTTTTCAAAGGAAGACAATGAAGAAACTGAGTCAGGAGGGTCCCATTTTAAGCTGAGGCTAAAGTTGTCCTCTCGACTTTTCCCAAAA
Source organism: Gymnobelideus leadbeateri (assembly GCA_011680675.1). Classification (NCBI taxonomy): domain Eukaryota; kingdom Metazoa; phylum Chordata; class Mammalia; order Diprotodontia; family Petauridae; genus Gymnobelideus; species Gymnobelideus leadbeateri. Next base: position 38,022 of record WOXC01011197.1, on the reverse strand, counting down.
GCAAACCTTCACCTGTAGCAGGATTCCCTCTGAATATATTGTGGCATCTCTTTCAGATATTGATTTAATGCAGACAACTTTTTCTAAATCCAAACTCAAAACTAGTTACAGTCCCAACGTCTTTTACCTCAAATGACAAGTCTCACTAATCACAGCTTAGGGCTAGATAGAATTGTTTTTACTCTGATGGAGTTAAAATAAGCAATTAAAGTTTACCATGACTTACATACATAAGATATTTCATTTCTCAGTAAGCCAAGTTCATTGTTTAGGAACTCCATAACCCAAACAATATTTTATTTTTTCTTGGGGCTGATGACCTTGTCTTACCAGCTGGTTTCTAGGGATCTGTCAAGTTTACAAATAAGGAGAAATCAATAGGGACCCCAAAAAGGGGCTGATCTGCTTTCCCACCCTATGATATTCTTCTGGGCTGATGAAAGCCACATACTTTCTGGGTAGCAAGTCCTTTATTTTATTAATTTTTTTGGAGGGCAGTTGGGGTTAAGTAACTTGCCCAAGGCCACACGGCTAGGTTTTTGTTTGTGTGTGCGTTAAGTGTCTGAGGTCAGATCCGAACTCAGGTCCTTCTGACTCCAGGGCTGACGCTCTACTCACTGCGCCACCTAGCCGCCCCAAGTCCTTTATTTTCAATACTGATTTTTTTTTTCCTTGCCAGGATGTCTTTCAGGGTTCCCATATTTTATTTTTAGGATCCCAGGATATGGTAGCTGGCACATGTGGCCTCCATTCACTCCCTATAGCACTACATTGGAGGTGACTTTGACCATCTTCTTTTTTTTTGCTTTTTTTTGGGGAGGGCAATTGGGGTTAAGTGACTTGCCCAAGGTCACACTGCTAGTATTTGTGTTAAGTGTCTGAGCTGGATTTGAACTCAGGTCCTCCTGAATCCAGGGCCGGTACTCTATTCACTGCTCCACTTACCTGCCCCTTGACCATCTTCTTAAGGGAGGGAAGTAGGGAGTGTCTACCCTGTCTACCCTTAGAACTGCTGTGGGATCAGTTCTAGGTTTTCACATTATAACAATAATCCCAAATAACTTAGTTAGCAATTTTATACTTTTCATAAGTAAGAGCCAACTTGTTTTAGCTTTAAGACAGGATTAGCAGGACTTAGTAAAATAACATACCTGGTTTTAAACAAAATTTTTTTCACTGTCTTTTAGTTTCAACTAAACAGATTAAAAGTTGCTTTGTCTAACACTGTTTCTGGTTTACAATGGTCACTCAAGTTTTACAACATGAAAGAATTTTACTACAATGTAGAAATATAATAATAACACAAATAGTAAGCCCTAATTGAATTTCTCAATCACACATAAAAATTATTGATAGAAAATTGGTCTTACCAAGTATAGAGGCTTGTTGCTTTCTGACTGTGTTTTCACTTTCTCCTTTTCTCATCTCCCCACAGTTTCAGAGCCTGGTTTTGGGGGTAGTTGAGTTGGGAAGGAAGGAGAAAGAGGGCGCAAGTACTTGTGTGGGAGAGACTAAGGACCAGGTAGTGCCGGAAGGTGGTAGAGTCCAGCACCTGAATTAAAGCTCCAGGGGGGACATTGTGAGGAGGGGTTTTGGTGAATAAGGAGAAGGGTCCCTGAGGAACTCACAAGCTTCCTGATAGGGGTTGCTTGGCTTCAGGGAACTTGGAGCAGAAACTCCAGTTTCTGGTGGTGTGGGAACAAGGACTTGGGGTTTTGAGAGGAGAGGTTCATCTGCTTACCTAGAGGAGTGGATTTCAGGGTGCCCAGGGACCCAGGGCTGTTTCCAGTGGGGCCCCCATGTAGTTGTTGTACCTCCCCCCTAGTTCCTTTCATTAGGTGGGGGAGGTAGACTAAAATTCCCTATTATTCTTATAACTTTTCACTGCAGCCTTAGCTCAGTCAGAGCCAGGATGACAGGGAGAAGGCACTGTAGTCCGAGCCTGGGAAGAGCTGGGACCACAAGGAAGAGAATCTTAATGGTTGTACTTTATCCTCAGCTTGGTGAGCTAGGATGACAGGGAGAAAGCACTATAGCCCTAGCCTGAGAAGAGCTGGGACTGCAAGGAAGAAAATCTTGGTGGTTGTAACTTCTGACTGTGACCCTGGTCTGGTCAGAACGGGATAACAGTGAGAAGGCACAGTAGCCCTAGCCTCATCAGAGGTAGGACTACAGGGAGGAGAATCTTAGTGGGCTTTTTGACCTTTTGCTCAAGTAAACTTCACTCAGGTGTTTACTCCTTTAAAAATGTCTTTGAAAATGAGAGCTTTGAACCTTCCAGTAATGGTGAGTGGGATCCTGGAAAAGATCCTGTCGCACCTAGTCCCTCTTCCCAGTACCAGAGAGCTCCGTTTCATCTCTGAGACATCTCTTTTTCAGATCTATGCAATTTCCCCAATTTATCTTAGTGCCCAATACTAACCAGAATGCATTCAATTACCTGGATCTATATTCCCAATGATTTTATACAGTTCTCTTTCTGTGACCCAGGAAAGGGTTGTGTTAGTCCTATTCCAAAGAGCAGCTTTGAAACCTGTTTCTCTTTGATCAGTGAAGTGCCCCTTTTCTCTTAGATAGTTCTTAGGGGAGAAATTTCCCTTTTCACCCTTTGTCCATTTGTCTTTCTACTTCCAGAACTCGTCTGGAGTCCAAAGAAGTAGAAGGAGAAACGTTTTTTCTGCCAACAACCTTTCTATAGGAAACTATCAATCTTTCTAGCCCAGGTACAGTGTTTCTTACCACTTTTTGAATCTTACAAGGTGGCAGACTCAGATTTTACACATAGACACAGACAGATACAAACAGAAAGCACAGATAGCAATAACTTTTCTTGGTCTTCCAGATTATATAAAGCCCAGGTGCTCTTACAGTTTAATAGTCATGTAGGATGGGAGTTGGGACTGAATGCCAGTGAGCCTAAGGAAATCCCCCCTATTGCCATATTCATCTCTTCAGTGGTGTCCCACTGAAGTATGAAGAATTGAGTTCATAAAGAGTTCCCTGTGAAATTCCCAAGCAGAGCGTCCTCTGTCTAGTGGGAATTTGCTAACTACAAGGGCCCAAGCAATCCATTCGAGCCTTTGTAGGTGCTTGAAGGATCTCCTAGCTAAGAGAAGGGAAAAAGATAGGCTTACCTTTGGATTACAGGGGGTCCAAATCAGAAACTTCTGCTCTATATGGAGAGGGAGGTCAGAGTTAGAGACTCAGGCCCACCCAAGGACGCTAAAAAACTGTTGCAGTTTAAATCCAGGGATGCCAAAAACTGTTGAGGTGGGGGCTTTGCCCACCAAAACTGTTGCGATTTCATGATGTGTTGTGGTGGAACCGTATCAAAGAATTCAGAGTCAGACCACCTCTAACCCAAGTATAGGCATTTACTGAGATTGATGCCTCTCATGAAGCGGGCTAAGTTCCAAGAGGAGCCAGCAACTTGAGAGAAAGCAAGATGGATTTTTATAGGGTAAAGATGCAATTACACACATAGAATAGAGGAATGTCATTAATATTAAAAAGGCAGGAGGAGTTTGTTAAGGGATTAGGTAATGGAGAAGGGGTCTCATCTACGGTTCAGTGGTTAAATGTTCTGGTCATTCTGTCCTCAAGCTGGCTAGCTATTGTGGTCCTGTCTTGAGCTAGATGGATGATGTGATTGTGATTGCACACCTGTTCTTATGGGAAAGGGTCTGGGGGCAGTAACCAGGTAGAGGCAGTAGCTGGGTTCCCATCATATGGACACACCTGCTGTTTCTGTGGGAACTAAGAGTTCAGGGACACACCTGCTGTTCTAGTGAGTAATGAGGCATAAGTTAGGACATTGGCCGGGGTGGGGGTGGGGGTTAGGTAGATACAGTGAGCCTATAGTGAAGCTTGGATATTGTGGCTGAGGGCAGTTCTGTTAGGACTCCATCAATATTGCTTCTCACGGATTTAGGAGCAACCACGCTGGCATACCCAGGATAGCTGCTAGCACAGGTTCTTAGATCTGCTTTACTGGGAAAAATAGTTTTTAAGGGGTCAACAATCTTTAAAATTATATTCATTAGTTCATGGGAAAAGTCAGCACCTTGAACTTCAGAGAAAATACAAACAGAGGAAATACAAGGAGAGAAATAAAGACCAGCAGACAAGGCTTCTAACAGTCTGAGAAATTAGCATATATCAGCAGACAGATCCAACTGTCTGACCAAGGTAATACATACATAATTACCAGAGAGAAGCACCAACATCTGGGTTTTTCAAAACTGGTGGGGCGGGGGTAGAGGGGGAGTGGGGGGAACTCCTTAATGGCTACCCAGAGTTTCATCTGGTCAAACCACAAGAACATTCTTCCAGTGAGTGAGCCCCAAAGCAAAATGTATATATGCCAGAGTATATATGCCCTTTTTTAGGGTCAGAAGGCATGACAACCCTTGTGACTCAGAGCCTAACTGGAAATTAACAAAAGATGTGAAAGCCTTCTTATAAGCAAGCTTCCCCTAAGCAAGCTTCCCTTAATGGGCTCCACATGAAGTCTATTAATGGGTGGCGAAGATCTTATATCCCATTAACATTACACATCATTCAATAATGTATAAGTTTATGTTCCATTCATGTACCCCCATTTGTTGAGGCATTCCTCAGTCAATGACCATTTACTTTGTTTCCAGTTCTGTGCTACAAAAATTGATGCTATAAATATTTTGTTGAATATAGGATCTTTCTTTTTATCATTGCCCTCTTTAACATATATACCTTGCTAAGGAATTCATTATGTAAATGTAAAGGAAAGTAGCATTCCTTCAAAATAAGACATATCATGACATTGGTAGAGTATAAATTCCTTGAGAATGTGTTGTTTCTTTTTTGTTTGTTTCTTTAAAAAATGTATCTTCTGCTTAGCACAGTGCATGGCATATAGTAGATATTTAATAAATGACTGAATGACTAAACTCCTTTTAAAACAATTGCATATAACAGTAAATATTTACATGATTAAATTAAATTAGATTAATTAAATTAAATTCTTTAGATTAAGTAGTTGGTGGTAGACCCCCTCAGATTCCAGAATTGCTCATCACAGAGAACAGAACTTCAGTCTTCTTTGCTTGGTGCCATCCCGAAAGCCCTGCCACTGTGTAGTCCTCAACTCTCTGAGTATTGTGGTTATCATAAGCAATACTGTAAACAACAAACCCTGCTATTTCAAACATGGAGCTACCACATACTCAGCCTATGTCTTCATTTTCATGATCTTGACCTCTCACAGATCCTGAAATCATTCTTACTGTCTGTTTCAGTAATATGAGGAAGAGCTTTAATCAGGCAATTGATTGATTAGGATTAAAGAGTTAGAATGATTTTTTAAAATATTTCTATCATTCTCCCTAGGTAAGAACACTTTTTTTTGAGGTAGGGGGCAATATAATGATGACTAAGTAATTGAACCAGAATTCTTGTCTATCATAACTTAGGAAAGCATAAGCAGTTTACAAGGTTTTTCTTTTTCTTTTGTATTTATACTTATGCCCTGAGGAATTAATTAAATGGGATTTAGACAAATGAACACCAAAGCCAGCAGGTCATCTTGGACAAGCCATTTTTATTTTGTAGTAATTGGAGGCCATAATTATAATTCTCTTATTTAGAATATCCAGAATCTTGGTGGAAGTGTTCGTGTATTTAATTACACATAAGTTAAAAAAAAATAAGGACAAACAAAATTACTTGGATTGAGTATTCTTTTGCTTGTTAAAAATATTGAGTGAAAATCATCATTAAAAATAAATTTAGGTGAAAAGGAATTTTTAACATGACTGCTCTGACTAAACTGTGCCACTAAGGAAATCACAACTACTGGATTACTTTTAGTATGTATGTGGAAACTTCTACTTGTATCTGAGCAAATAAAAATTGTCCACCAAAGAGCATCCTGGGAACATATACATTATTGGAACAAATCCAAATCTGAAAAGCTGAGAGCATAAAATTTGCTAAAGCAAAATCCTAATCAGTAGAAAATTCTGTAAAAAGTGACTAATAAATTTCCCACAAGAAATATATTTAATCATAGAACATTTGACAAACTGATTCAGTTCCCAAAAGTCCAGATAGTTACTAAACCTTGCTTTTATCAATAAAATTAATAAATAAGTATATAAATATTTGTGTTTACTTTTATCAACAAAATTAACAACTACATAAATATTTGGGTTTACCTAAAATTACATCTTTGGTGATATAAAGACGGCTTCTCAGCTGCATTCCTACAACTGGCTATCTAACTTCTTTGTGAATACCTCTCTGGTGACAGGGGGCTTACTGCCTCACAAGGTAACCCAGTAATATTTGGACAACTTTAATTAGTAGGAACTTCTTTTTCCTTTTTAAATTTTTTTCTATTTTTTTTCCTTTAAACTGAATATCAATAAGCATGATCATTTCAAATTACCAAGCAGAACAATAGAAGATTACATATGAAATTGAATTTCTATTATGAAAAGCTTATCTTCTGGCTATTTTTATAATGTTTTATTGATACCTGGCTTTCCTTTCTACTCTTTGCATGCTATCTTCCAGGAAGGTGTCCTTTAGCTTCCACATACTCTGTAACTGTTAATGTTATGTATGATTCCCTTTAGATGTCTGAACAAAAGAAAGGCCTTATGATAGCAATCCTTGGTTTAAACCACAAGATTTGTTTGACTCTAAATGCACAGAATCATTCTGGGTTATAAATGCTCAGTAGCCCAGTAGTGCCTTCATGTTTTTCCTTGAACTGTTTGAAGCAGTTTTAAATTAATCACTTCAGGTTGATATTCAGCCTCCCTGGACTAAGTTATTAGCAGTGCTATGAGTGCCAAGCAATAAAATTTAGCAATGTGCTCCTTAATTCCTTTCACCTCCCAGGCATGTGAGAACAGCAATTTATTTTTTAAATAAAGAAAATGTCTTGAAAAGAAAAAAAAAACTTGAAGGAGAGAAAATAGGAAAGGCAGTATGGAGTATTACAAAGAACAATGGATGTCTCACTGGAGAAGCTAGATTTGAAATCAAGCATTGCCAATTACTGAGCTACCTGGAAGAAATCTTTTGGCCTCCCTGGGCCTCAATTTCCTCCTCTGTCAAAAGGGGAAAAATGGATTATGATCTCTAAAGTCCCTAACAATTTTAAATCATATGACTGAAAAGGGGACATTGGCATAAACAAAATTTCTTCTGAAAAACATACATATTCACTTTAATAATATTCATTATCTTCTTGAGCTCCAGAAATAATGCATCATTAAGTGTTCCTTATTATCCACAGGGGCACACTGGGAAGGAATACTCCTATCATTAAGACAGGGATTCAGTAAAGTCTCAAAGTACTATGACTGGAATGTCTCTACTCTCACAAGTCATGGTTGAACTCTAATAGCAGAATTGGATTCTAAGTTTGGCTCTGGAAGGAAGCAAGGAATTAATCAAACATTTTATTAAGTGTCTACCATGTACTAGGCATTTTGTTATGTACTTTACAAATATTATCTCATTTGTTCCTTACAACATTTAGAGCTAAATTGCTATTATTATCCCATTTTACATTTGAAGAATCCGAGGCAGACAGGTTAAATGACTTACCCAGGGTCACATGGCTAGTCAGTACCTGAGGTCAGATTTAAGCTCTGTTCTTCCTGACTCCTGGCCCAGTGCTCTATTCACTGTACTATATGACTGCCACTTAGGTCACTTAAATTATATAACATCATCTCGTCATTTTACTCCCTCTAGATCTTTGCTCTTCTGTAAAGTGAAGGAATTAGACACATTGGTCACTGAGCTCCTTTATACCTTTAATAGAGTTTACAAGCATTTAGTAAGTACCAATCTATGTCAGGAACTATGCTTGTGATTATTTTCCTTGCAAAAACTCTTTGAAATAGGTGACACAAGTATTATTATAAGATATGATTATAAAGAAATGAGAGGGAACCCACAAACCAGTCAGTCTTACGTGTTTATTATTATACTTATTTGGGATAAAACAGAGTGGGAGTCTATGAAAATCTTCTAGAGGGCATCCCATTGAATGTCCCCTTCCACACATTTATCAGTTGTTAATTCATTTGTTTTTTCATTCTTCAACAGTACATGGACCCATGAGGCCTTTAGTGTTGGTACTCCCTACACAAATGGAGACAGTAGCTATCTTCATCACATACCAGATGATCTGCATGAACTTCTGTGGCTAAAAATAAAAAGAAAATTTTAAAAATCCTCCACTCTTGGCCACAATCTCATGATGTGCCTCTGAGGCTTTAGCTTGCCTGGTCTTTGAACTAGAGGCATATAATTTGCTCCTGATCAGAGAGGCTTGCCAGCATTTGTTTTCCATTGGCATAACCTTTGAGAGCCCATAGTCATTCATTTATTCAATAAACATTCACTGTGTTAACTTTCTACTATCTGGAAAGCATTCAATTGAACTGAACTTGTTAATATTTATTATGTTCCTGCTGTTTGCAAGGTATTGTCCTCCATGCTGAGGATACACATGCAACTGTTATATAGCTCCCTAGAGCAGGAATAAAATCATGTGCAGATAATATAAGGTAATTTGAGGATGGAGATAGCATTAATAACTTAGAGGATCAAGTTAGGATTTTCAGAGGTGGAGCCTAAGCTAGGTCTTGACGGAGGATATGGAGAAGTAGAAGGAATGTATTCTAGGAATGGAAGATAGGGGATGGATCCAACGGTGATCTCAGGGAACAGCTAGTGGTCTAGTGTGACTCAGTTTTTAAAGGGAAATAAATATAGGGAAGGGAAGGCTAGAACCAAATTGTAGAGAGCTTAAGTGCCACGAAGAGTGAAGGCTTTGTATGTTGTCTCATAAACAATAGAGAGCCACCAATGGCTTTTTAGGCAGAGCAGTGACATGGTCACTGTGTCTTTGAAAGATATTTTTGACAGTTATGTGGAAGATGAATTGAGATGAATGAGACTGTAAAGAAGGGGAATAACTAAAATGCTTTTTAACAGTTAAAGTAAGAAGCAAGAAAGGCCTGCAATAGAATCTTGACTAAGTGAAGAATGAAGTGTGACTGAAGAGAATCGGGGATAGGTTTGGGGGATAGATTTGATGAGACTTGCCTACTTATTGAATGTGATGAGTGAGGAAGAGCAATGAGTCAGGGAAAATGGAGGTCCTGAACTGGGATCACTGGTGGCATAGTGATACCCTTGATAGAAACAGGAATTTTTAGAGGAAAGGTTGATATATCAAGGAAAGAATAAAAGCAATTGAGAAAGATTACAACTCTCATTTATCTGAGAGGGATTCTGGTACAGTGCAAAGCATACTAAATCAGCAATAAGAGGACCATACTAGATCAGCAATAAGAGGACCTAGGTTCAAGTTTAGTTTAGTGGTTTACTTTAAGTTTGTTTTTGGGTCTGTAACTTAACCTCTGGGCTTTAATTTCTCATCTACAAAAGGAAAGGGTTGGAATAGGTGACCCCTAAATTCTCACCCAATTTTAGATGATCCTGTGATCAGGATCTTTTAATTCTAAATCTCTGATGGGCCTACAAATTTATCTTACTTATATCTGAATTATTTTCCCAATTTGAATTATAAAGCAGATTTGAGGTCTAGTTTTGTTTTATGTGTCTCAGGAATGAAAATAACTAGTTATAACTTTGAGTGATACTTCTGGGTGATATATACTTTAGAGACAAAATAAGTAATTTTTCTAGAAGTGAGTCTAAGACAGATTTTTTTTAATTAATAGAGTGTGCTAAAGTAAATTTAGTTTACTACATTTATGTGTTTCAATATATTTGATGAAGAAAAAGTATAGATCCTGTCCTCATGGAGGTTATGATCAGAGAGCAAATAAATATAATATTGTATCTAAACAAAGTCTGTAAAGAAACATGTTAACAATCTGACAACAGTCAGATATTTTTCTTGGAAAACTGAACATATCAATATATTGATTCCAAAATTTTCTCTCTTTCACAATATTGCCTTTAAAATATTTCTAATTTAAATAACATGATTCAAAACTATATGCAATTAGATTTTTTTTTAAAACTAGAAGTTTAGAGATATGTTTTCAATGAACAAGCATTTATTTTCTTTCCTCCAATTTAGAAGCTAAAAAGAAAAACAAAACTCTTACAACAAATTTGCCTAGCCAAGCAAAACAAGATTTTCCAGGAATAAGGTAGAAAATATAATGATAATGATAAGAAGAAGGAGGAGAACGAAAAGAAGTAACATCGTTGTGGTCCTTTGCATAGTATTTTACATCTCTTATCTTAATTTGATCCTCACAACAACCCTGGGAAGCAGATGCTGTCACTATGCACATTTTACAGATTCAGACACAGAGTTGGGTTGAGGTTAAGTTAAGGTTGCTAGCTAGTATCTGAAGCAGGATTAGAAATTAGATTGTCTTGATCCCTTATCTAGTATTCTATCCACTGCATCAAGTTGCCTACCAATAAATAGAAAGAGAAGAGAAAACAACCGATGATAGATTTGGGAAATGTCTACATGAAGAGTGTGGGAGGAAACTGTACCAGCTAGAAAGATTGAGAGCAAGCATCTGAGAGGAAGAACTTCACAGCATTGTCAAAGAGGAAAAGGCAGTCAGTAGTCTCAAACACTGTAAAGAAATCTGGGGAGATGATGGCATAAAAGTGACTATTGACCTTGGCAATGGGGAAGTCATTGGTAAGCTTGCAGAGAGACATTTTAGTGGTTTGGGGGACAAAAACTATCCTCAAATTATGGGAAAATAAGGAGCAAGTGGGCAATGAGGCAATAGAGGCATCCAATGTGGACTAGCCATTCTACATAATGACAGTTACATTAGAACCTATGTCTCCTGTTCACTCCTCTTTGTACTGTACTGTAGCTGCCTGGCACATTGCTTAAAATGCTTAATACCATTCTTTTAATTAGATATTTTCCTTCGTTTTTAATTTAGTGAATTTTCAGTGAGCAAGTTACCTTTGCTAAGGCAATTTATACATCACTCAAAGAAAGGTAATTCTAGGTTTTTAATACTTTTTGTTGCCATTGGTAATACCATGCATTAAATTGTTTATAGTCATCCCATTCTTGCCTGTAGTAGTTGCTCAACCAATTAGTAAAATACTCAGGTTTTGAAATCCCAGTTTCAAAGTCCATGCCTTACAGATATTAAAAATAAATCTGTCGTGCAATCACAGCTGAGACCTTCCCTCTCTACCACCCTTCCCCCCTTTGCAAAGCACTTATTGGATATAGTTGTTCCCAAGAGGAAAGGGGGAGTCTGAAGTGATTTCTGAATGACAGGGCACTGTTGACATATATTTAAGCAATGCCAAGACTTCCCTTATTTTTAAAGCAAGTTTCAATGGCAGATTTTCATTTTTTTTTGACAATGCTAATAGTTAAGCCAAAAGAGCCTGTGCTAATTTTAAAAACGGGGAGGAAAATCCAGTACATTATTTAGGTACAAATATAATTCAAAGGAAGTGGTAATAAAACATTTTGCCTCACTTTAAAGAGAGATAATAGCTTATTCTAAATAAAGATTGACCCTTTTTTAAGATTACTTATCAATATTAAATACATGATTAAAGTCCTTTCTTTGTGTTGCAGATGATAATATATTATCACCAGAATAATCATCTGTTATCTTGTGGAAGAATTGTATACCTTTGGAATATTTATAAAATGAGAAAACACACCTGACAGATTACATTCAATATTTTTGCACATGCAAATAGAATATATTCTTACTTTTCTCCAACATGCTGTCTGCAAAGAGGAAAAGTAAGTGTAGTAGTTCAAGATGCCTTTGGCTTGCAATAAATAGTAAATGAAACAATATGGGTAAGTCATTTAATACAGTTGTAATCGATTGTCGCTGTTGCCTTTCCGGTCAGGTTATTTTGCAGGAGCAGATTTTTAATTAAATAAATGGCTGGGTCTGCAGGCAGGTGTGCTCTGGCAAGCAACCTGCCCGGGGATTTGGTTTTCAGCAGTTGCTTGGCAACACAACACAGACAGGCTCCACACAACAGCTGGACCCTCTGTTTGCAGCCAGCAGATGCTCATACCTCAGAGAATGGCATCAGCAATAATGGTCTGAGAATAATGGCTTGGGAAGCTCCCTAATAAACCAAAACCAAGTCTGCATGATAAAGATCAAAGGCATTCCAGCCTTATATCCTGATAGCAAGTTTGGCCTAATTCTACTACCAGAATCAGGAAAATGGAGTGAAATGCTAATGACACTGATATATCAGCTTATCTCGGAAAACAATAATAATAACTATGTAGCATTTATATAGTGCTTTAGGGTTTACAAAGTGACATATCTACCTATTTACATATATGTGTATGCATATGCATATGTAAAATTTATGCACATATACAATACATATATTTGTATGAATGTTTATATTGTGTATAAGCACACACCTACATGTATATGTTTAAAATTTAAACATATGTGGGCATGTTTATATGCATGTATGTTACATATATATGAGGGTATATATGTGTAATGTGTGTATGATAGAATATATAGGTTGAGCATGACACCCATATTTGTACATGTGTCTTATATGTGATGTGTGTAACATTATATATGTAATATACAGTATATGTTATATATAATCTATAATCTTCACAACAATCTTTTGAGTAAGTACTATCATTATCTCTATTTCACAGATGTAGAAGAAATAATCTTAGAGAAGTCCAATGGCTTGACCAGTATCATAAAGCTGATTATGTATTGGGGGCTGGATTTGAACTCAGGGTTTCCAAACCGTAGATTCAGCTCACTAGCCACTGTACCACCTCACTCTCTATTATAATTTCCTTATGGTTCCAAGAAATTATTTAACAAATATTTTTGAGCTATAGGGTTTTGCTCTGCTGCTATTGCTGTCCATGTCTATTTGTGACTATTTCTTAAGTGAAGTTAACACAAATAGGTTGGAAAAGGATATTACACAAAAATGTAGCTACAGTTGGTTTGATATGGTCTGATGGTGGTGAAGATGGTCCAGTGTGTGGTAAGACTAATATTTGTGTATCGTCCCTACAATTGAATTAAGTAGTTAATAAATACAGAAATAAGAATTTAGAACTGGTCAGGTCCTCAGACATCATCTTGTCTAAGCTCTTTACTTTATAGATTAAGAAACTGAGGCCCAGGAAAAGTTAATTGACTTGCTTGAAATTGCACAAGTAGCAAATGATAGAGACAGGATTCAAAAATGCATGGTGTAGGGAAAGAACATTATATTTGACATCAATAATGACTTTAAATATAGATATTGATTTGGATTTTTCTTTTTTAAATGATTTGATTATTTCTTTGGTTTAGGGTACAGTACTTCATATGAGAAACTAACATTACCCACAAAGATCAGTGCTTTCTCTACAGTCTTAGAGAGTCAATTGGGACATTGACAGGTTAAGTAACTTGCTCAGAGTCACAAGGCTAGTATGTGGCAGAGGTAAGACTTGAAAGCAGGTCTTACTCTCCTTGAGGCCAACTCACTAGCCACCATACTATACTGCCTCTCTAATGTTAATAATAACTTGCATTTATAGAACTTGGATGTTTGCAAAGAATCCACTATTCCATTTGATCCTCACAACAACAGTTATGAGGTGTCTCCACTTTACAGGTGAGGAGATTGACTAAGATAGGTGAAGTGACCTGTCCAAGGTTATACAACTAGTAATCCACTAGTGTTGGATTCAAACCTGAGGTCTTCTTGACTCCAAGGAACTAGGCTCAAAAACAAGCTCTGTCACTTGCTACTGGTCTGAACTTTGATAAGCCCCTTAACATCCTATGGTTCAGTTTCTTCATCTCTAAAATGAAAGGGTTGAAACTAGTGACTTCGAAGTATCCTTTTGGCTCTAAATGCATGATTCCGGAGTAAAAACCCAGGCCTTTTGACTCCAGGATCAGTACTATTTCTTTCATATCACATCAAACTAGAACTACATTTTGTTTCTATTTGACTAAGTCATTCTCACCTAAGTGCCAATTTAGCTTAACCTTCAGCATAATATTTGGGGTCAAATAGCAATAAGGCATAAAATACATCATCAAGGATATACAGAGAACAAAAAAGGCAGATGCATGCTTGATAAGGAAAGATGACAGATGGGTGGTCTGAATGATACACTGCTTTCTATGAAATATCAAAGGAAACAGAAAGACCCTCCCAACATGGTGGGTAGATCTTCTGTGAAAGATAGTGATAAGACCTGCAAAGAAGGAAAGAGCATGGGGGATTATAGTTTCTACTGTTGTACTTACCCTGAGGATGAGATCAAAAATGCATCAATGTATAGTCACTTCTTAAACAAAACTGGAATGGAAGCCAAAGGACATCTAGTATGTATGCAAACATGCATGCACATGCGCACACACACACACACACACACACACACACACACACACACTACTTTTTTTTTTAATGAGGAAACTTAGGATTAGGAAAGTCCAGTGACTTGCCTAAAGTCTTTTACCTATTAAGTGTCAGAATCAAGATTTGAACTCAGTTCTTTCTACCATACCAGGTGGTCTCTTCATTGTCTTTTGTTGCTTTAAAAATGTGCACTCATATTCTATTTCAAACATCAATTTTTATCTTGAGAGGGGTTTTAAAGTAACTTTATGCAGCACTGCCCTCTTTCAATCTATAATTCAGGCTATATGGGGTATGATTGCAAATGTCTAGAAGTCACACAAAAAATAAGTCTCATTATTTTATAATTACTCAGCTACACTTTAAAAAGAAATATCACTTATTTCTCTCCTTCTATAGAATCCAGGCAGTAGAATTCAGATCAAAGAAGCTTAAGTGATGCAGCAATATTTAATAACGCTTTTTGCATACCTTACATTTTGATTCCTGATCTATATGTGGCAACTGGACCCAGGTGGCTCTGGAGGAAAAAGTAAGGTTGGTGACTTTGTACAGCCATCCTTCACTCAAATCCAATTCAATTTCAAGTCATGTCCTCATCTCCCTGATGTCATGGCCCTCTTCGAGAATGAAGGACAAACCACAACTCAACATTTTGACTGAAATGTTAAAATATTTTTATATGTTTACTTGACCATAACTTTAACCACTGTATTTCTAAAATTATATTTTCACAATATTGCATTAAGGGTACAATGTTTTTATTGCATTTTTCTTTATTAAAAAGAAGAGTCCTGAATTCTAGCCCCATATTACTAACTGCCTGCTGAATATTTCAACTGGAATTTCTTATCAGTGTCTCAAGCACAATGTGTCCAAAATGGAATTCATGATATTTTCCCTGAAATGAATTTCTTTTCCAAACTTTCTTATTTCTGTTGAGGGCAACAGTATATTTCCATTCATTATTCTCTACCCTGGAACTGTATTTCACTCTTCTCTCTACTTTACCCTTGCCCCTACCTTCACTACAACCCCCAAATCTTGTCAGTTCAACCTTTATAGCATCTTTGCCATCCACACCCTTCTCTCCATTCACATAATTCAGGTTCTTATCATCTCTTGGCCAGACAATTGCAGTAACCTCTGAATTGATCTCCCTATTTTATGGGAATGAAAAGAGTTTGTCCATTGATATTTATACGTGTTTGGTAGATCCCTGTGGTGAAAATAGGGAAGAGAACATACAAGATGAAAAGACATATATGGGCTGAAATTTACACTGTTTTAGGGAATGTCAAAACTGATGAAGTTACAGCTCCATTTATATATTCTATAGGCAGCTTTTTCCAAGTGGAATATAAACTTATGAACTGGGACAGTCTCAGTTTTTCTTCATATTTGCAATACCTGGTAGGCACTTAATTTTTATCATCTTTTTTTTTTTTAAAGCAATTGGGGTTAAGTAACTTGCGCAAGGTTACACGGCTAGTCATTATTTATGTGTGGATGCTCATTTTCTGAGGCCGGATTTGATCTCGGGTCATCCCAACTCTGAGGCCGGCGCTCTTACTCACTGCGCCACCTAGCCGCCCCTTTAGGGCAATTGGGGTTAAGTAATGCCCAAGGTCACATGGCTAGGTTTTTGTTTGTGTGGGTTAAGTGTCTGAGGCCGGATCTGAACTCAGGTCCTTCTGACTCCAGGGCCCGCGCTCTACTCACTGCGCCACCTAGCCGCCCCAATTTTTATCATCTTTAATAGCACTCTGCAATCATTTTACTTATCAAATGAACAACTACTGATAGTTTAAAAGAAAAAAATCCCCCCAAATTGAAATACATATCATAATGTAAAGTAGGTAAAATATGAATTCTGTAGTCTCTCATTTTTCTTTAGTTTTATTGTGTTCTAGCAAAAGAAAACAGGGACAGCTAGGTGGCACAGTGAATAGAGCACCAGCTCTGGAGTCAGGAGGACCTGAGTTCCAAATCAGTCTCAGACACTTGACTAGTTGTGTTACTTTGGTCAAGTCATTTAACCCCAATTGCCTTGCCTTCCCCCCTCCAAAAATAGAAAAGTATGCAGTAAAAGAATATAAATTTTATATAGGTTGCAAGTAATTTGAACAATGACTTCAGGAAATTATTTCCTTTATAATCTTTATGCCATAATAAGATAACCAAAATTAACATATGGTTAAACTAACATATATTGTACATATTTCTGAAGTAGCTATCATAACAAATCTTCTACTTGTTTTGAGGGAAACAATTATAAGTAAAACATGTTTGTCCCTTCATCGAGCTTACAACCCAGTAAAGGAGATTGAAGCAAATAATTATAATGCAAGGTAGAATATGAAAATACAATAAGAGGGTTCAAAGTACAGTGGGAGCTCCCAGGATGAAGAAATCCCATCCATCTGCTAGTGGTATTCATGTTATGCATTTAGCTGGGGTTATAAAGACTGGTTATACAGGATGCTCCAAAAGCTCAGTCTCCTCACTGTCCAAACTTTTAAAAAAATGAGTCTTTACAGGGTCAGTGAGGCTTTAATCCTAATTTCATAATAATAATACATGACAATAATCCAAATTTCATTTAGCAAGCATTTAACTACCCACTATGCACAAGATACTATTTTGGGAAGCAACAATAAAATAAAATAGACTCCACCTTTGATGCTTACATTGTATTAGGGGATTAAGGGTAAGTATACCCTTAAATATAGTAAGACAATGCATGTATCTTTCCAAAGGTGGAGAAACCAACCAGAAAGTCTATTATTCTGGACCTAGTTCTTGCCAATAAAAGGGAGGGAACTGGTTTCAGAATTAGAAATGTTTAGGACTCTTGGATAGAAGTAGTTACTCAGTCTTTGATATTCTGATAAAGGAGAATAAAAAGTCTGACACACACCTCCCATTTTGGAAAAGCACATTTCAAAGGCTTCAGGGAATAATTTTCTACAAAGAAAGTGTCCCAGAAGGAAAGAGAAGTTATAGAGCCAACAGGAAGGCAAGGTATATTTATTAAGCACCATGTGAAAGGTACCATGCTAAGTGATAATAATAAAAATATAAGCAAAAAGAGAGATTGTCTCTGCCCTCAAGGAACTCACATTCTAAACTCATACTTAAAAAAATGGAACCGAGAAATGGTTGGGGGGTGTGAAGGGGACAGGGAGTATTGAAATCCAGAATGTCAAAAGCCAAATTAGGAGGGGAATAAAGGCAGACTGGCCTAGTCCCTGCTCAAAATGGAGATCTCAGTAAAAATTCACAAATAGCAAAAGGAAGCCATCATGGGGAAGGGTTGTTTAAAGGTGAGAAGGCCTCTGGGATAGACTGATGTTCTAGACCAGGGATGGGGAACCTGCAGCCTCAAGGCCACATGTGATCCTCTAGGTCCTCAAAGCCCTTTGACTGAATCCAAACTTTACAGAACAAATCCCCTCAATAAAAGGATTTGTTTTGTAAAACTTGAACTCAGTCAAAAGATCTCACCCAAAGACCTAGAAAGGCCACATGTAACTTCAAGGCTACAGATTTCTCACCCCTGTACTAGGTTGGAGGCCCCAGAGACTTATGGAAATTTCAGGATGAGATGGTAGATAAGGGCCTGTGGTACAGTCCTGAAAGGAGAAGTATAGCCTAAAAGAGAAATGTTATTTAAGGATGAAATTCAGAAGGCACAAAGACAAAGTACAACTATTAGGAAAAGAGATGGAGTTGTCATAAGAAAATCATTTGGATGTAAAGGGAATTCACTTAGATTTTAAAAAGGCATAGACAAAAAGACTCCAACAATATAGAAAACCATAGATAGATGTCTGTCTATCCAAAAACTAATCCATTCATCTCTCTCTCTCTCTCTCTCTCCCCTCTCTTTTTCTCTCTCTTTCCCTCTTCCCCCTCCCTGCCTCCCTCTCCCCCTACCTCTCTCTGACTATAGAACTTGCTTTAGTATCTATTGATATAATCAAACAGTTCAGGCCATCTTTTATTTAGTATGATTAATTATATTCATTGTTTTTCTAAAGTTGGCATGATTATTCCATCCCTGATATAAGCCTTTGATTATGGTGAAAAAAATGTTGAGAGATAGATAAGATACATAGATAGAGATATTCTTATCACTATCTCTCTAAAACCCATTGGCAAAGTACAACACTGATTAATGATTTAAAAAGCCCATGAAGTAAAAACCTAGTAATTTTAATGTGATGAAAGAAGTATCTATTTGCAAAGGAAAAATATTAGAAGTTTTCCCAATACATGACTGAATAAAATAAGATGTCCCTTTCTCTACTGCTATGTGACAATTTTAGAAATGCCATTGATGGTAATAATGCAAGAAAAAGGAATTAAAAGCATAGACACAGGCAAAGGAGAGACAAATTTTTCCCGCTCATTGGCTTGTCAAGAGCATTAATCCTACTATTTTATTTTTATAATTATGTGGAATCAAGACTGTCCTTATTTCTAAAAGAATTTGGAGTACTTTACAAAATAAAAAAGAATAACAAACAAAATTCAATTTTAGATTAATTTCTTTTGAAAATAAAAGTTTGTTGGTTCTAATTGTATTTTGTTGGAGAGGAAAAAAGAAGCAAATATGCCTTAAAGAGAACTAATAGATTCTAAGATGTATTTGTTTTTAAGTACTTATTAGTATCTTATTGTGTAAACATGTGGTTTTAATCATTTTACTTTATGACAGCTAAATGGAATATTATAGGGGAGGCAGAATGTCATATTTAAAGTATAGGTGCTACTCAGGAAGAAGGTTAGACTGGATTGGACACTTTAGTGGGGTGCTCCATGAAGCCAAAGAGCAAGTATAAGATCCCTGGGTTCTTAGGTCCAAGGCTGCTAAAAGAGAAGATGGACTGGAAAAGAGGGAGAAGTTGAATAGTGCAGAAGATAACCTTTCTATACACTAGCTTTGCTTTGGTAAACCAGCCTTATATATAGATAAAGGAGGGCACTGGCATAGAAATATGTGTATTCTTATTTTTTATCTATCCCCCAAATCTTTAACCTTCTTACCATTAAAATCAACCCTGGGAAAACAGTTCTCTAAGACTGAAGGATGATGCACAGTCAAGAGATGTGGGACTGAAGTTAAATTGGACAGATGCTACAGATGAACTGAGGACAGCTAGGTAATGATGGAATAAAGATCTGGGTCTGGAGTCAGGAAGATCTAAGTTTAAATCTGGCCTCAGACACTCATTAGCTATGTGTCCCTCAACAAGTCAATTAACCCTGTTTGCCTCAATTTCCTCATCTGTAAAAACGAGCTGGAGAAGGAAATGACAAAGCCCTTTGGTATTTTTGCCAAGAAAACCCCGTGTGGTCAGGAAGAGTTGGACAAAACAACTGAAAAACATGGATAGATTGAGGAAAATTCAGGAATGCCTATTGTGTAAAGCTGAATCTCTATGTCCCTGAAATGGAATAGAACCAGGGATTATTGAATGGTAAAACTATCTTACAGCAAGCAATCTAATTGTTGAATGTGCCACCTGGTGGTACAAATCGGAAAATCATTAGATCTCACACTGGTTTCCAAATTCTCTCATCTCACACTGATAACAGAGGTCTCAACAATCAATAAACCGTTACATTCAGAATTCAGTGATTTGCCAAATAGTTTATCAATTGCTACTGTGACACTGAATGACCTCAATTTACAGCAGTATTTGACTTTCTCTAAATAATAGATAAGGATATATATGCATATATGTCTATGTATATTTATCTTTTCTATAAACCCAAAATAATAACATTAATTTTAATGAAGTTAATAAGCACTACCAGGCACACACAAGTAAGTTCCTCTGACCTACTTAGCTCTGAAGTTTCCAATATTATTACTTTTTTTGCTCCAAACCTGTGATTTCATTGATTTTTTTTGCGTGATTTCATCCCCTAAATGCCCCTACTAATTTAGGTGAGTACTTCCTATGCAACTTCCTGCCTTAGAGAGTTGCCTGAGACACTAAGATCTTCAGTGACTTACCCAGAGTCAAATGACCAGTGTGTATTAGAGGCAAGATTTGGGCCCAGGTATTCCTAATTCTGTTAGCCTCTCTATATCCCACACGCTACACTTTCTCTCTTGTATACATACTTATACCCTGTAGAATATCGCCAGATGAAGGTAAGTCCCTTAAGGTAGTGTCGGCTTGAACACAAGCACTCTCTTAATTCAAGATTGATGTTTAGAAATGAGACACTCACAGGTCACTCAACCCACTGACAAAAAGGAGGCTTTACTTTGCCCAAACGCAGGAAGGATATGTTTTGTCTACCATGGAACTCAGTATCTTTGGATGTAGAACCATTCATCTGCGTATGGAAACTCACCTGGTCATCAGGGCCAGATATGATGAAAGAACACATGACTCCAGTGGTTTTCAGGAGTTCACCAAGTTTGAGAGACCTAAACTCCATGTGACTGGGATTTTTTGTGCCCTTAGATGACCAGGAAGCTGTGTCAGGAAAGTCAGATCAATCAGGTCCCTAGCGTAGGTTTGATATCTTTAAGGCAGAGAATCTTCATGTTGTGGGGTGTGTGTGTGTGTGTGTGTGTGTGTGTGTGTGTGTGTTTGTGTGTGTGTGTGTGCACGCACGCATTTAATTCTGTCTTTGTGTTCTCAAGGCCTAGCATAGAACATTCTGTTTTAATGGTCCATAGTCTTGCTCCCCAGTCTAATTCAAGAATGTACAGAACACACATTCTTGATAACTTACACAAGAAGAGTATGGGGAAAAGGGGATTCAACTGTATTCTGATACCCTAGGAAAAGCTGCTTCTTTTCCTAATCACTGTCTTATCTAATTAGACATCAGCTTTTTATCCAATGAGAGTGGAATATATAAAAAATAAAGCAAATATAATTTGAGAAGAACTAAAGAAGAAAACATGCCTGCAATAATGTAAATCCATCAACGTGGCAACTTTGAATAAGATATAGAATACATCTACAAGTTCTAGCATGATGAGTTTCCCAAAGTGAAGAGGATGTGTCTATGACCACATAGCAAAAAACGTAGTGATGACATTACTTGAACTAAGTAATTTTATTTCTATTTCTAAGGAAAGCCTTCTCCTCAGAATGCCAGACTAATATTTTATTTATATTTTATTTTAACTCATCAAAAGGTCACTGATTTAGTAAAAATCAGTACAAAAAATATCAGTTCATTCTCCCATTTACATTTTATTCATAAGAAAACAGAGAATATATACATTATATACAATGGGATCAGGATAATTCAGGGTTAAAAAAAAGCAAGTAACTGGTATAGGGATGGTACAGATCCTTGTTCAGAGATTATTTTTTTTTCTCTTTTTTCCTCCCACACAGAAGGAAGGTGATAATCAGTTACTTAGTTCACAAGTATTGTCATTCAGTGGACAGAACGCCTTCTCAAGACTCTAATCAGGTGGACTGGTGACGTTTAAGGACATTTTGGAAGTGAGCTCAGAGGAAATAGCCAAGTACAGTAATTACCCCATAGTGGGCCTGGATATCTAGAAAAAATTGTGGATTCCTTATTAGGAGGGTTTCAACTAAAGTCTCCTAAATAATAATAACTGACATTTACATAATATTTTAAACTCTGCAAAGTCCTTTACATACATTTGAGCCTCACAGCAAGCCTGTAAGGTAATTGCTATAGATATTATTATCCCCACTTTACAGATAGAACTGAAGTTCAGAAGGGTTAACAGACATATCTGTTGGATGCAGAAGATGTCATTTTGAATCAATCAAAGGCAACATCCATAATTCCCTGCTGCCTCGAAAACATCCCAGAATGTTCTTCAGTCACTTTCTCACCACATATAGGATCACAGAATCTAGAGCTACAAGGAACCACAGGGATCATGAAGTCAAATTCTCTCCTTTTGTAGATGAAGAAACTAGAAAACCTAATGGTTTTCTTAAGATCACAAAGATAAGTAGCAAAACTAGGGCTTGAAATACACTGACTACTGACCCTTGGTTTTCTCTAATTCCCAACAAATATTCCACCTTCTATAAGTAGCCTTCCTCAACCCCTCTTAATTCCGGTACCTTCAGTATATTAATTACTTACTATTTATCCTATATATAGCTTGATTTGCAAATTTATTTTCATGTCATCTCCCCCAATAGATTGTAAGCTCCTTGAGGAAAGAGGCTGTCTTTTGCCTTTTTTTTGGTATGCCTGATGCTTAGCACAGTGCCTGGTTTCTAGCAGGCACTTAATAAATATTGGTTGATTGGTAGTATATTTCTAACTCTTCCTTTTTCCTCCATTGTTGTCAGAAAGTGCACTAAATGTGAGGCCTGATGAAAAGAGGAAAATTAGATCCTATGACCATAGATTTAGAGCTAGAAGTACATTTAGGTGCCATCTACTTTTAAAGCCTTCTGTCATTGATTAACCTGATCACCAAAGAGTTTAAGTGACTTATCAAGAATCATCCAAGTGATAAGTCACAGAAATGGGATGTGAACCCAGGTCCTCTGGCTCCAAATACAGTGTTCTTTTGACTATGACAGGATAGTCTTTCCATTCTTCTACTTGTTCCCACACACAAAAGGGAGAGTCAGTATGGAAATGTGACTGAATGTTCTTTGGGGGAAAAGCAATATATAAATATATCATAATGTTACTATGACTTATCTGGGCTAGTTATTGTCCCTATAAGGCAAAATTCCTTTTGCCTTAAATTTCTTTTTTTTTGTTTTTTTTTAAAACAAATGCTTTATTAACTTCTGTTTTACATCATTCATTTCCGCCAGATTTTGAGTTACAATCATTTTCCCCCCATTATTCCCCTACCCAACCTCCCAGAATAGTAGTCCCACAAGATATTGCTTCCTCCAATCTGTTTTCTCTATTCCTTGGTTTTCCATTAGAGGAAGGTGAATCTTTGTGTCCCAATGCCTGCACATCTTATCTCCCTATTACAAGCAAAAGAGTATTAATAATAGTATTTATATATATTTGAAACATTTAATGTTACGACCTTGAATTTCAGATCCATTTCCTTCCTCCCTTGTCACCCATTCCTTCTTGGGAGATAAGTAATTCAGTATATGTTGTACATGTCTAGCTATGCAAAACATTATCATAGTATATATATTGTACAAGGCTGCTTATAATTCCCTCCCACTCATCCCACCCCCCACCTGGTCCATTCCCTACATGATCCTGTCCCTCTTCTATAGTGGGTACTTCCAACCTCCCCTCCCCTCAAGGATGCCCTCCCATCCATCATCCCTCCTCTCATCCCCCTTCCCCCTATCTGCTGCAGGTTGAGATATCCCATTTAGTATGTATGTCATTTTCTCCCTGAACAAAATTCATCCCCCTTTGCAACCACTTCCCCTTGCTTCTTCTACATGAGATAGTTTACCCTACCCTGTCTCTCCCCATCTCCTCTTGCCACTTTCCTCTCTCAACTCATAATTTCATTCCTTGAGTATTCTCCCTTCCCAACAAATTCAACCTATGCCCTCTATCCATATATAACTGTAACCATATACACACACATTCACATATGTATTCATATGACCACACACCCTTCTTCCATTATTTTCATAGTGAGAAAGATATCATGAGTCACAGTTATTGCTTTTCCATATAGGAATGTAAATAGTTCAACTTTGATAAGTTCCTTTTGATTTCTTTTCCCTGATTACCTTCTCAGGCATCTCTTCCTTCTTGTGTCTGGATGTCAAATTTTCTATTCAATTCTGGTTTTTTCCTCAAGAATGCTTGAAAGTCCTCTATTCCACTGAATGACCATATTTTCCCCTGAAACAAGATACTCAGTTTTGCTGGGTAGGTGACCCTTTTGTTCATTCTCAGTTCTTTTGCCCTCTGGAATATCATATTCCATGCCCTTCGATCCCTCAGTGTAGAAGCAGCCAGGTCCTGGGCTATTCTGATTGTGTTTCCACAATATTGAAATTGTTTCTTCCTGGCTGCTTGTAGTATTTTCTCCTTGATCTGGGGATTCTGGAACCTGGCTATAATATTTCTGGGAGTTTTCTTTTTGGGATCTTTTTCAGGAGGTGATCTGTGGATTCTTTCAACCTCTATTTTGCCCTCTGGATCTAAAGCATCAGGGCAGTTTTCCTTGAGAATTTCTTGAAGGGTGATTTCTAGGTTCTTTCCTTGATCATGGCTTTCAGGTAGTCCAATAATTTTTAAATTGTCTCTCCTGGATCTATTCTCCAGGTCAGCGGTTTTTCCCATGAGATATTTCACATTGCCTTCTAATCTTTCGTTTGTTTGGATTTGCTTAACAGCATCTTGATTTCTCATAAAGTCATTAGCTTCCATTTGCTCCAGTCTAACTCTGAAGGAATGAATCTCCTCAGTGAACTTTTGAGATTCTTTTTCCATCTGGCAAATTCGACTTTTTAAGGCATTCTTCTCCTCATTGCCCTTTTGGGCCTCCTTTGCCATTTGAGTTAGTCTATTTTTTAAGGTGTCATTTTCCTCAGTCAGGCTGTTGACCCTCATTTCATACTTTTCCTGCATCCTTCTCATTTCTCTTCCCAATTTTTCCTCCACTTCTCTTATTTGATTTTTAAAGTCCTTCTTAAGGTCCTCTATGGCCTGCAACCCGCTCATGTTTTCCCCTGGGGCTTTTGGAGCAGGATTTTTGACCTCACAGTCCTTTTCCTGCTCTATGCCCCCAAAATAGGAGTCTAGGGTTGCATTTTTCTGTTTCCTTTGCCTTGGCATGTTGCCACTTAATTGCTTGACTTTGGGGCTTGTTGCCACACTGTGGCTTTAAGGCCAGATAGAGGAATTTTCGTCCCGAACGTGTGGGGGGCAACTTCCATTTCTGGCAAGCTGTAAACCCACCCACGACTTCCACCCTAGATCACAATCCAGATCCAGGGAGGTTAAAGCAAGAGCGATTACCCCCCAAGACTGATCGCCGGATCTCCCTACAAATTTGCAGGCTGGGAGCGGGAGCTGCCTCTGAAAACTACAAAATGGAGTTTGTCCTCAGCGGCTTCTAGCCCCCAGGGGAGGGAGCTGACACATTCCCCAAATACAGGTCCCAAAGTCCATAGGACACTAACCTCTTACTTTGTCCTAGGCATGTCTATGTTGATAATTCTGGAGTCGCCACAGCTCCTGGTGTTCTGGGGTTCCTCCAGCTGTCTGCTGGCCCTGCCGCCCTGGGGCTAAAACCTCTGCTCATGGGGACCTGGGCTCAGCTCGGCTCCTGCGCTCTGCGCGCTGCCAGGTCCCAGACCTCTGTGCTGGTCCTTCCTGCAGGGCTGTTAGGCTGTCCTCAGCGGGAGGTTAGCTTCTCTGTGTCGTTCTGTGGGTGCTGGGGCTCCAGAAGTTGTTCAGAGTCCCCTTTTACATAGTTTGGGGGGAATCTGGGGGCAGAGAGGCTTGGACGAGCTGTTTCTACTCCGCCATCTTGGCTCCGCCCCCCTTGCCTTAAATTTCAATGAGTCAAGAGAAAGTGTAATTATTTTAATATGTTGCTTTATTTTGGTTCTGGAATTCAGTTTACACTTCAAGATTAGATTATGAATATATATAATATATGGTCCTAGCAATGTAGGGAAGGAGGGTTAAGGTGAAATAGAGACAGAGACAGAGATGGAGACAAATAAAGGACAAGAGGGAGAATTAGAAGATATGGGGTTATGGTTTAATGGACAGAGTTGATATGGGATATGGTTTAGTGGATGGACAGTTGGCCTTGGAACCACAAGAATTGGGCTAAAGTCCTGTATCTGACACATACTGAATACATGAACCTGGGCAAGCCTGTTAACCTCTAAGCATCCTAGTTAACTCTCTAAGACCATAATCTGAAGGTGCTAACATTCATTATTAAAGAGAGTTTTCTCATCTGGGTGCTTCCTGCAGCAATGAAATCACAAGTTTAGTTTCTCTCTCTCTCTCCCTCTCCTTCTTCTGCTCCTTCTCCCTCTCCATCTCCCTCTCCCTCTCCCTCTCCCTCTCTCTCTCTCTCTCTCTCTCTCTCTCTTTCTCTCTGTCTCTGTCTCTGTCTCTCTCTCCTCCCCTTCTCTCTCGCCTATCTATGTATCTATGTATTTATCTATCTATCTATCTTTGAATGAAGCTTATTAAACTAGAGAAAAACCAGAAGAGGGCTAGCAGGCTAATGAAAGGCCTTCTCTCAGAAAGGTCAGTTGGAGGGACTGGTTATGTTTAGTCTCAGGAGATATGAGCTGTCTTTAAGTACTCGAAGGGTTGTCATGTGGAAAAAGGTTAAACTTGTTTTCTTTGGTTCAGAGGACAAAGACAGGAACAATGAGTAGAAGCTGAAAAAAAGACAAACGGACTTGAAGCAAGGGATTTTTTTTAAACAATTAGGGGTATCAAAAAATGGAATGAAAATCAATAGATGAATCAGCAAGGATGCATTAAATGACTGCTGTGATGCTAAACATTATGCTCCACATTGACAATACAGAAAGAAAGGTGAGATAGGTCCTGCTTCAAAGAATTTACATTCAGCTGGGAGGGACATACAATATTCACAGATAAGCAAATGCTAAATATTTACAGAGAAAATACAAAATGACTGGAGAAGAAAACAAATAACTAGGAAAATCATGAAAGCTCTTGAAGAAGGTGACACCTGAGTTGATATTTCAAGTGAAGTAGATGGAGTCAAATTAGCTTAATTATGCTTTCAGAGTTTTTATTTTAACTT
The DNA here is from genome assembly GCA_011680675.1 of Gymnobelideus leadbeateri. NCBI lineage: Eukaryota > Metazoa > Chordata > Mammalia > Diprotodontia > Petauridae > Gymnobelideus > Gymnobelideus leadbeateri. The sequence continues at coordinate 10,868 of WOXC01011197.1, read as the reverse complement.
AGAATCAATGAGTATGTGCTAAAGTTTATTTCTTCAGATTTTTATTTATTTATCTATTTACTAAAGATTCTTAAGTCAGGGAATGACATAGTGAGACCTGGGCTGTAGAGGATGGATCATAACAGGGAGAAACTAGATGGATGGAGTCCAATTCAATTAATCGATAAACTTTTATTAAGTGTCTACTATGTGTCAGGCTAGAATAGTCTACATGAGAGTGGGTGAGTGCTGAAACTAGAGTGAAGAATGTGTGAGTACAGAAAAGTGAATAGATTGAGGATACGTTGAGGAGGTAGAATTTTTTTTTAACTGGCATAAAGATATGAGGATGGTTCCAAGGTTACAGACTTGGATTATCAAGAATTGTGCCATTTAAAAAAATATTCAGAAAGAAAGGAAGATTGAGAGAGAAACGTGAGTTTGGTTTTAGACATGTTGAATTTGAGATACCTATGGGACATCAAGTAGGGATGCCTAGAAAATGGAGATATGGGACTACAGTTCAGGAGAGAAAGGCTAGATATGTAGATCTGAGATGCTAGTAAGAATGTAGTAGTTTCCTCCTCATTAAAAGTCTTCAAATATTTGCTGCAAGAGCATGTTATTGGATATTTTAGAGTGTGGATTCCTTTTGCGAATTGTAGTAGACAGTTAAGAAGGGCCCCATTTATGATTCTGAAAATTATTTTATAAATTACAACATTATTTTGGTGCAATATGTACTTATGTGAAAATAATCCTTATGTGGAAGTATTTGAAATAAAACAAAAATTAAAAATGGAAATAAATTTGGATTAAAAAATTTAAGCAATTCTTAGAGTTGCTTATAAGCTTGAATTTTGCCATTTATCTTTGTTGTATTGATACAAACTTATATTATTTTAAAAGTAAAATATGTTTTGAAATGCAACTCTATTTGTCATTAGTATAATAGATACTATCAGTCAGACAATCCTACCTACACTTGGGAATACACAGAAGGGAAGACAGCACTGTTTTGATCTAGAAACTGAATACTCTGACTTCTAACAGGAAACATAAAATTCATGTATGAAGGGAAATAAAGGGCTGTTCCTCTACACTTTGAGGGCAATGTCCCATGGATCCCATGAGTCTTTTAAACACTTATACTGCAATAAAAGCATAGGTTCAGCATCAATATTATGGATAATTTTAGCAGATAGCCATTTCTATGGAGATTATAGTCATAAATTAATGGGACTCTTCTGATGGCTCAGGTATTCTACCTAAGATGAGTGAACAGGCAATATTCACCTAAGCTCTGTTGATGAGGAACTTCTAGTACTGTTACTTCTGTGCAATTATTACTGGAAGCTATAGTCCTGTTGTAATGTCTGTTTCAGCAGAAGTGAAGTTATCGATGGAAATATGAATGACCCTGACAAGTTTGTACTTATCCAGTGACACTGAAATCACTTGATGATCCCAGAAATTACTGTAATAATGGAAGAAGGATTCAATTCCATTACCCCACCAGAGACAAGATAAAAATAAATTATTATTGGAGATGTTAATGCTTGGATTTAAATTCATACTAATGTGTGTAAATGACTGACTTTTAGATAGTCTCTCCAAAGAACATTTTGGGAGCACCTATCAAAAGTAAAGAATAGGGAGACTAAGAGGGCCAAAAAGCCTACTTCATAATGTTGGCTCGGCCTAGCCCTGTCTATTTTAAAAGTCAGATTTTAAGCAATGGCATCTCAGTATATTTAATACTGACATCCCATTTCATGAAATATAATTCACAGCTTCATAATCAACCTAAAGTGCCTTTATATCAGAATAAATTTGTGATTGTGCCAAACATCTTGTTTGGGTTGCTTCAGAAAGGAGACATTGTCCTAATGCCAAAATACTTAATCAATTCTGTGCATGCCTTGGATGTCTGGCATTGTGTAGATGAAAAAAAACTCGTGGATTGACTGAATTTTTTTTATATTTCTATCAGTTGGTTTTTGGCATCAAATAGATCATGAGTATTTATAATTTTACTATTCTTGGGGACATTGCTCCTGCCATACCAAATACTTATATCTCATGGTGTGATATACTATTAAGTACTAGACTTTAATAGGTTTGGTTCTGGTCCCAGATCTGTAGGGAACTAGACTCAAAATACTTCTGGTAAGTCACTTGATGTTCCTGAGCCTCATGATAAAATGTTGGGTTTGGATTGGATCAATGTTTCTTAAAATTTTTTTTTGCTTATTCTTTACCATGAAGAATCACAGCACACTGACCATGTAAGTTGTTAACAAAGAAGGCAGTTAGGCCTCTAGTCCCATTTTAAGAGACTTTGAATTTCTCTGGTTTTCTTTCCATTGGCATTAGTATAATAGATACTATCTTTATTAGTATAATACTATCTATATTAATGTAATAGATACTTCTTTATTTACTTCACTCATATCTGAAGCACAGGCAATTTGGAATCTCTGTGGATTGAATGGTTATTCTGACCTACTGGAAAGCCAAGTTAGCAAGATCAGGCAGCAGACCACAATTGAGAATGACGGATCTATCTAAAAATATGGAAATTTGTGGACTGGGGTGGAATTTATGTCAGACTTGGTGAAACACACAGTAGTGGGTTACATGTCATTTGAGAACTATGAGGTTGGTGTCAATGTCTTATTACTACTCTAATAGTCTGTTTCAATATTCAATGGCATCTCCATATCTGTAATGGTTAACATTATTTAGAATCTTCCAACAAAGGAAAATAAAATGCAGAACTTATAAAGCCAATGATATATCTACATTAATTAAATAAGCAGGAATCATATCATGTGGGAAAAAACTGGTAGGTGGGTATAGATTCAAGTTAAAAATATGTTAGAGGGGGCGGCTAGGTGGCACAGTGAGTAGAGCATCGGCCCTGGAGTCAGAAGGACCTGAGTTCGGATCTAGCCTCAGACACTTAACCGCACACACAAACAAAAAACCTAGCCGTGTGACCTTGGGCAAGTTACTTAACCCCAATTGCCCTCCAAAAAAAAGCAAAAAAAAATATGTTAGAAAGAAAAAAAAACCAATAATCTCCAAATCAGAGTTAGGTTAAAGGTTTTCTAGTTAAAGATGGTCTAAGATAGTTCACATTTGAATAGAATTCCCTACCTACTAATATCTCCAAGTGTTCATTCAATCTCTCCACAAATATCTCTAGTGATGGGAAACTTACTTCTAAAGTAAGGCATTTCATTTTCCCACAGTTTTAATTAAATTAAATTAAATTAAATTTAATTTAATTTAAATTTTCCCATCCATGATATCTGCTAGTTACTCTTAGTCTTGCCTTTGAGGTCAAACAAATCTGAAATGATCTCTCTTCTAGGTGACAGCCCTTTAAATTCTTAAGGACTATTATCATGTCCCTACATAGTCTAATGAATATAGCCTAAGATCCCATTACCTTTTGGGCTTCCACATCACACTATCTCAACTCATATTAATCTAACAATTCACTAAAACCCTCATATCTCTTTCACACAAACTGTTGTCAAGCCCCACCTCTCCTATCCCCATTGTGTGCTTGTGATTTTTTTTAACCCAACTGTGGGGTATTTCATTTACTTTCATTACATTATAGTATTACTTAAAGTCCCCCAAATCATTTTTCAAATATACTATTGTACTGTTAAAAACAATAGATATGAGGAATTCAGACAAACCAGGGAAGAAATAAATTAACACAGAGCAAAGTAATCAGAGCCATGAGAGCAATATATGCAATGATTCTATTAATATAAATGAAAATAATAATAAAAGGCAGCTGAGCTCAGATGAATTGCAATGGCTATTATTGGCCTCAGAAAACAGATTATGAAACATACGTTTCTCCTCTTAGAGGAGATATGTTGCAGTCATATAATGTTGTACATATTATCAGACATTTTATTGATACATAATTTTGTTGCTAGGGCAGGTTTAGAAGGGTGAGGTCTAATAGGAAATGGTCATGCTGCAAAAAGAAAAGGCATTGAAAACAGTTCAAATTATCATTCATTTTTAAAATAATTGTTCACCTTAGACTTTAATTGGAAATTATATTTGCTACGTATTTCCTTATCCATAGAAAAGTCATTTCTCCATACATATGTTGACTAGTTTTATAAGCTTTCCTTTCTTCAGGAGTGAAAAGTGCACAATATCTGGGGTCAGAGGACCTGCTTTTTTTTATCAAAGCTTTGCTACTGACTAACTGTGTGCCCTTAGTTAAGTCACTTAACCACTTAACTATATGCATACATATGCTTTGGGCATATGTAAAATTGGAGGATTGGACTTAATGATTCGCTATTAAGAACTTTTCCTCTTGAAATGCTGTAATCTTACAAAGATGCATTTCAGAACTAAGGAGGACCCAATATAGAAGTATTGGTAATGGTGAATTTAAGGAGTAGATGGATTGGAATCAGTAGGACCATTCTGAAGTGAACAAAAATGCATCTAATTTGAAATTTTACATTCACTCAGTGAACAATTATTGAGCATATATTATGTGCAAGACTTGTGCTAGACTTGTAGAGGAGGGGGAAAAGTGTATTCTGTATATTCTGAAAGTTACTTAGAGCTAGACCCAGGTGTAAAATGACTTCCACATATAGAAGAAATAGAAGTTCCTACTTATAAGGAAAATTCTTAAATGTAGAGAAGGATATCCCCACATGTAAATGTAAAAGAATCTTAAACTGGGTCTCACTTGTAATGTTACAGTACACGAAATGGAATAGAACAGTTTTTCTTAAGGGCTTATTATATTTCTAGAACTAGGTGAACAAATGAAAACAAACAAACAAAAAACCCCGTAGTACCTATTTTCAAAGAGTTCACATTCTGATTAGGTGAGATACAGCATTGGAGGAGTGTTCAATCTCAAGACATATGGAAAGGTCAGCTGTAACTTAGAGTTGAGACACACAAAGCAGCAGGGTAAATGGCAAGTGCCCAAGGATATTATAGAGCAATGTCAGGGCAGGTGGTCCACCAAAAACAACTGGGGAAAGGGTAGTGGGTCTGAAGATCTGAGTGGGGTGTTTGCCTTGGGTTCAAGACAAGATAGGGCATGCAACGCTCGTTGGTAACTGGACAGTGGGGATGTAGTGGTTACTAGTGCTGGTCTGAATTTAGGTTGCTTTTTGGTGGACTAGGAGAGGTGAGGGAAGGTCTTTTTTAAATATGTGAAAAGGGGTGCTCATATACATTAATAATGATTTTGAGTATAATAATATAACACATATGGCCTCATTAATTTCTTTTACTAGGTTCAGGGGACACTGATTTATATGCTTTCTTTCTCCTATGGACTCCAGGACTCCTCTCTTTCCCAGCTCAAGTTTTGCTGAAGGGTAAAAATGTCTCCTGCTGCTTCACAGGAAAAACCTTTTCTCTTCCCTTAATATTGCACTACACAGGATAATAAACAGATTTGCTAGAGGTCAATGGATTTTGGTGGCCACTGGTTGTTTTTTTTTTTTTTTATCAGACATGAAAAGGTATAAGAATTCAAAGAGGTAACAGAATAAAAGTGCAAACTCCCAGACCAGCAGAAAGAAAGTGTTTCTCTTTTTCCAACTTTCTCCTCCTCTCACTGAAAAGAAGGGAACAAAAATAATTGTCCTATGATTCAGCTAGGGAGGAGCAATAAACTAAGCACCCTTGGGTGTGGTTTGTCCTTCATTCTGGAAGAAAACCATGACATCAGGGAGATGATGACATGATTTGCAATTGAATTTGATTTGAGTGAGGGAGGGCTGTGCAAAGTCACCAGCCTCACTTTCTCTTCCAGAGCCATCTGAGTCCAGTGGCCAGATATTGATCAAGATGACTGGAGATCATCCAGTATGCAGTGGGGAGACCTTGGCCTTTTTAATCTAAGGTCTTTTCAAGTTCTCACCCTTAAATAAATAAAGGAGGAAGAAAGAGTAATGACTGCTTGGACAGTTAAATTTCATGGGACATGCCCATTAGCTTTAAGAAGCTTCTTGCTTGTTCCCTTAGATTCAGCTCTCTGCCCTCTGTAACAGCAACCCACAGTATCCAGGCAGGAGTAGGGGCAGGTCAGGACGTGGAAGGGCAGGCACATGAATGATTCCAGTCCATCACCCCCTTTGTTCATCCACTTGCCCCAGCTAAGATGGATTTTCCATGTCCTCCTTCTTCCCACTGTCTTTTTCCAAAACCAGGTTCAAATGTCACTAGTCCTATGTACTCTGGGTAAAAGTTAGCAAGGTTGCTATGGTTACTTCCTGCATCTTATGTTCCCCTGGCAATGCTAACTAAACTGACAATCCAGGAAATGTTACACATGCTAATATAGTGCCTTTTGCCTTTCTCTTTTATTACCCCCCTGCAAACTATCCCAGCATTAACAGACTTTATTACTCAATTTCCACTTAGAGTCATATCTCTTATTATGTTTTCTTCTAGTAGACCAACAAGAGGATACCTTCAAAGCAACAACCATTTAATCAAACAGCATAGCAACGTGAGAGAAAATAAAGATTTCCCATACATAGAATGGTGACTTTTGGCTAGGGAACTACATTATTATTGAGGTGGAAAGAACACTCCCCCAACCTCCTAAAGAACATACATGAGGAAAACAAGTGTCTAGGTCAAATCACACCACTGATGTTTCAGAATGGCTGAAGTCCTCAGATGATATAACTAGGCACATTACTCTTTCCAATATTCTGGGGTGCTTGGCTACTCTGGTCTCTCCTATACAACTGCTGAACAGTCAGTCAGCCAACAAAGTATTTATTAAGCATTTATTATTTACCAAGCACTATACTAAGAACTGGGGCTATAAATAAAGTCAGAAAACAACTCCTATGTTCTAGTTGCTAACATTTTGATGAGAAAAACATGTAAATAACTTTTTGTAGTTCAGTCATGTCCAACTCTTTGTGAGCCTTTGTGGGGTTTTCTTGGCAAGTGGTTTGCCATTTTCTTCTCATTTACAGATGAGTGTAAATAACTAGGCACAGAAACGGTACATATAGAGTAGATGGAAGGTTATCTGAAAGGGGAAGTATTAGAAGCTGGAAGCTGTGAGGGATGTTGGTGAACTGGGAAAGACCTACCATAGATGGTGGCACGTTAGCTGAGTCTCAGTTGAAGCTAGGGAGAGTAAGAGGTAGAAGTAAAAGGGTAGAGCTTTCTATGGATGGGGAGAGCCAATGAAAAACCATGGAGATGGGAGATGGTGTCCTGTTTGAGGAAATGCAAGAAGTCCAGAGTAGCTAGATCACTGAGTTTGTGGAAGGGAATAAGGTATAAGATGACTGGGGGGGTGGGGAGGAAGAAAGAGATTATAAAGAGCTTTACATGTGAGGCAGAGGAGTTCATATTAAAGATAGTAGAAAGTGAAAAGAGGAAAGGGCCCAGGACAGTGACTTGAGGTATGTCCAGTGCAGGAGATGTGACACATATAAAGGAGACTGAGAAAGATTAATCTGACAGATAAGAAAGAGAACTAGGAGAGGACAGGGTCAGGAAAACCTAGGAAAGAAGTAGCTAGGAGAAAGTGAGCAACAGTGAACAGAGAGGTCAGGAAGAATGAAAATTGAGGAAGTCAGCCGATTTGACAATTAAGATCCCCGATAACTTCTAGAGTTGAGTTCTTCAGTTGCTGTTGAAAGAAGAGAATCCAAAGCCAGAATGACATAAGTGAGCAAGCAGGGAGAGGCAGTGAAGACATTTAGTTTAGATGACTTCCTCACAGAGATACAGCAGGGTCGCTAGCAGGGAGGGTAGTGTGTGTGTGGGGGGGAAAGTGAAAACTTCTCAGAACTTCCCTTTCCCTTCCCCCACTCCTTCTTCTGCTGTTAATTGGCAGCAAGCCCTTTCATGAGGCTTTCAGATTTCCCACCTCTGCGGGCCCTCCTCCCAACCAGTCTGGGTCAGGGATAGCCCAAGCTGACTCCCCATTGCTTTGGGATCCTTTCTCCCCTTTCCTTTGCTGTCAATCAGCCTCCTTGGTGGGCTCCTCTGTTGTTTACCATTGGTAAAGGTTTTGTGCCAAGACTCGAGCCCACCCCCGTCCCCCAATCAATTGGAGAAGGGACTCCATTAGGGTATAAATTCTTGTTCTGCCTTTGGCAAAGTGCCTTTTCCTCATGATGGGTCATGGGGAAGACTGCCCTCTTCACCTGGGGAAGAGAATAAATTCCTGTTCCTATCCTAAAAGATCTCAGTGTTCTTGATTAAATTTTGGATGAGGTTTTTCATCACAAACAGTAGGGAAGCTAAAGGGAAGCTTTTTAAAGCATGTCTGTAGATTAGTGGACACTCTGTCCTTGGTATTCAGTTAATCTTCATCAGCAGTAAGATTATTTACATGCAGAAGGAAAGTTTTCCGGTCTTTACCTTCTATCTTGGGCCTATTCTTAGTTCTTTTGTGATGTCAACACAACTAAATAGTTAGTGAAGCCTTTCTAGCACTTTTATCTTTTCAGTCTTTGTCTTCTTGGCTCCTATTATAGTTAAGATTTTTGCCTCTTTTTAAAATTTCTGTCATCCAACTGGTTTAAGCAAAGGGAGGGATTCAATTCCCAAGGGGCTCTCCTCAATAACACTCTAGAGAGGCAAATGAAGCTGGGGTAAGGAAATTCCTCTTAAATCCCAATCTCACCTCCAGTAGTCCTTTCAAATCAAGGCAGCTGAACTGGGTGGAGGAGACCTAAAGGTTTAGTGACTTTTCTCTGTTTAATCCCCTGCAACAAAATCACTGCCTTTCCACAAACACAAGATATAAATACACAAGAGAAGTACAAAGTGCTGTGAGATTTCAGAGAATGGAAAGGTCAAGGAAGATCAGGGAATTTTCTATGGAGTAGGTGACTTTTTGTGTACAGACTTTGAAGTCTGGGCATGCCTTAAGAAGGTGAGATTAGGGTGGGATATTATTGATATAGAATGAAATGAACAAAAGCATAAAAGAATAAAGTGCAGGACATGTGGATGACAGCAAGAATTCTGGTTTAAATGGAGAGTAGGTTATATCATGTAGGAAGGGGAATAGTGTGAACCCTGACTGGTACTGTAGGAATACTGTAAGCCTCTCAGATATCAGGCTAAATACTTTGGCCTTTATAAATTAGACCCTGGGAGGGCTTCTTTGGTTGTTGTTGAAAATTCTACTATTGTTTAAACAGTAGTGGAGCACTGACCTAGATCTAGTAGTCAACTGAATAACCAGGAATGAGAGCAAGACTGGAGGGAAGTTAGGGAAGGAATTATGGGTATGTTAGGGCTAAGGATTTGCCAGGAGCCCAGGCCTAAAAATAGTGAGCAATTGAGAAGACCACCAACTATGAGAGCAGGACGTCAGGGTAGGAATTCTATGCAAAAAAGGGTTATACTTAGATGTGTACATGCTGTTTTCCCTAAGAGAATGTAAGTTTCTTGAGGGCAAGGCCTGATTAATTTTGGCCTGAATTTTTTTCTTTTCCTTTTTTTTTTTTTGACTTGATCTATGAATTCACTGGTATAGGAAACTTTTGGTGAGGAAATATCCTCTATCAGTGAAGATCAAAATTTGTTCTGTAATACAGTTTTAGTGGTTTGGCTAGAACATAAAGGTCTGATAACCTTAGGCATTCATGAGCCCAGAACTTAGGCTGCTGTCCATTGTATCCCCAAATAGTTTCTCATTCATAGACAAAAACAAAAACAAAAACAAAACAGAGCATCTATCAATGGAAGCAAGTCATATTTGAATGGCCAGAATGACTTGGACTGTGACTAAGCTAAAATATAATAATACACTGGGTGAAAGAAAAAAAGATGTTACTTATATAGTATATAGATGCTTGCTTATATAGGGCAGACAGCCCTCTGAGGATGACAAGCAAATAATAAAGTACAGAGAAAAGCTACTATATATGAATTTACTGTGCCTGAACTTTTTATGCTATAAACTTACTGTTTGTCCATGTATTTTATATGAATATCACATTGCATCTAGTAAAATTTGTAGGAATTCCACAAAACTTTTTTTTTTACTTAGAAGGGAAATGTAATTTGTAACCAGTCGTTTTCCCATGTTCTCCTCTCAAAATAAAAAAAATAAATAAATGGCATCCTTTTTTGGGGGGATTATTATTTTTTATATATTTGAAACATTTAATTTTAAGACCTTGAATTTCAGATCCATTCCCTTCCTCCCTTGTCACCCATTCCCTCTGGGAAGATAAGTAATTCACTATATGTTGTACATGTCTAGCTATGCAAAACATTACCATAGTAGATATATTGTACAAGGCTGCTTATAATTCCCTCCCATTCATCCCACCCCCAAACCTGGTCCATTCCCTATTTGATCCTGTCCCTCCTCTATAGTGGGTAGTTCCAACCTCCCCTCCCCCCAAGAATGCCCTCCCATCCATCATCCCTCCTCTCATCCCCTTTCCCCCTATTCTGCTACAGGTTGAGATATCCCATTTAGTATGTATGTCATTCTCTCCCTGAACCAAATTCAATGAGAATGTGGTTTTGCCTTTTTTGCCTTCCTATTCTCCTCCTCCCTTGCAACCACTTCCCTTTGCTTCTTCTACATGAGATAGTTTACCCTGCCCTGTCTCTCCCCATCTCCTCTTGCCACTTTCCTCTCTCACCTCATAATTTCATCCCTTGAGTATTCTCCCTTCCCAACAAATTCAACCTATGCCCTCTATCCATATATAACTGTAACCATATACACACACATCCACATATGTATTCATATGACCACACACCCTTCTTCCATTATTTCCATAGTGAGAAAGATATCATCAGTCACAGTTATTATTTTTCCATATAGGAATGTAAATAGTTCAACTTTGATAAGTTCCTTTTGA
>WOXC01011196.1:0-45664 GCA_011680675.1 Gymnobelideus leadbeateri | reverse complement strand
GGGCAGCTCTCTCCCTCCCAGAGTGGTCATGAGGTACAAATAAAATCATAAAGCAAAGATTTAAGTCTAAAGTTACACTTAATATGCAAATTACCAACATATATTTTTCATTGTCTATATAAATTCCAAGCCAAGGGAACAGGTATTTTTATGTCAGGACTGAGAAAAGCCCTGGATAGAAGGAACGGAAGTCAGGTCTGCCGCTGCCCTCAAGGAACTGACATTCTAGTGGAAGAAGAAGCCACCAAAGTCACCAAGGGAAGATTCTGGGTGATACATGCTCCAAGATGTGCTGGAAAGCCCTGAATAGACATTGGAACCCAACTGTGAGATGAAGGAGGGCTTGAGGATGGAACGTGGCATCTTAGAGGCAAATCTCACCTCACCCCCACTTCTTCCCACCACCACTGGGATGGTGAAGGGGCTGGTGATCAGAGCGCCAACTGAAGGAGGAAGCGGGATGCTGAAGCCTAAGACTCAAGGCGAACAAGATGGCCATCTGCCATCACCCCACGGTGCTTCCTAGCAAGCAAGGGAACAGGGAAGGAGCTTTGGAGGAAGTTTCCCAGTAGGGGAGGTCTTGAAGCAGAGGCTGGTCAGCGAGTTATTGCGAAAAGTAAGGAACAAATTCCTATTCATTTAATTAATATTTAATTAGAAGTCAAGTCCATGATATCTTCAGTCAGAAGGTGGGGACACACAGGGAGACGGAGGGAGGGGGAGGGGGAGAGGGAGAGAGGGGGAGGGAGGGAGGGAGGGGGGGAGAGAGAGAGAGAGAGAGAGAGAGAGAATGAATCATGATCATGGACGGACCTCAGTTGGGATCCGGCCTCAGACACTTAATGCACACACAAACAAAAACCTAGCCGTGTGACCTTGGGCAAGTTACTTAACCCCAATTGCCCTCCAAAAAGCAAAAAACAAAACGGGTTTTTATTCCCCAAGCCTAGAATGCGCCTCCTCACCTCTACAGCCTGAAATCCCTTCTCCCTCCAACGGTGAGCTCAGACAGGGCCTCCATGAAGCCCTCCCAACTTGATCCCCCATCACACCCCCCCACCTTGGATTATGCTTGGTATCCCCCAAGAGAGCGTGAGCACACTGAGGGCAGTGGCTGTGGCAGATTCCTCCTTCGGCTCCCCAGCTCTAGTCTAGGCCTTGCACAGACATGGCAGGCAGGTTCTTAATAACCATCTGTTGAACTGAACTAAAATTCGAGTTAACAAAGGGAGTGAAGCTGCCGTGAAGCATGTTCTGCTCCTCCCCTGCCCCTGCCCCCACCCCTTGAAAGCACCAAGGTCGATACTCCAACTATACTAAAAATAATTTTATTAAAACTACAGCTCAAAACATCACCATCGGTGTGCAAAAGTCTGAAATAGGCATGTTTGTATTTCTTGATGCTAGGCATCCATACGGCACTATCTGTAACATCCACTGGCACCTCTGGACCTCCCAAAGGCGGATGCCAACCTGCTTGGACCTGCTGTGGGGCAGCAGCAGCTCCTCCTCCTCCTGGCCTGGATGCTTCAGGGATTCCACAGTGGGCTGGCTGAGAGCTTCCCAAATCAGATTTTAAACAGATTACAGGAGGAAGAGAGGGAAGCTTCACACAGCCCCCCAGGTCCTGGGAGGATAAACACGCCTGACTCCAGGCTTCTTCTAGGGAGTGCCCGCAGACCCCCGGTGCAGTTTTAAAAGGCCTTCCATGCCAGGAGAGCTCGGATAACACTTTGTTTTCTTCTTTTTAAATGGACTTTAGCAGCAAGTACAAATGAAGATGAGGCTGATGCATTAGGGACAGTTCCTTCATAGCGAGACAAGACCGATGCATTTCACATGCTTGGGGACAGGCTGGAAACAGGAAGATGGATCTGATTTCTTGAACTGGAAAATCGGAACGCTGCCTCCTCTTCCATTCCTGAGTTGTAGGTTGGTGCAGGGGGAGGAAGGGGGTGGGGCACCCAGGCCTCCCTGGGAGAAGGCGAGAAGGCTGGAGAGTGGCACCAGGGAACCATGGGTGCCACGGGCGGATGGCGCCGGGCAGCAGGGTGGGAGAGCCTGCTGCCAGGACAGCGGTGCCCGCCTAAATACTTCTCACACCTGACTCAGAGCAGCACTGGTGCCTGTATTGGATTCAGGAACCAGATGAAATGACCCTATTAGTCAAAGTGACAAGTGACTGTTATCTTTTCCGATGACAACCTCCTTGGAGAAAGCTTCATTCTCAAGGCCCCCTGGGGAATAGCAGAATTACCAGGAGGGGGAGGCAGGGGGAGAAAGAGATGAATTGTGTTTGTGAGCAAGCTCCAGGCCGAGACAGGCACGCCGGAACTGGGAAGACACTGAGGGACAGATGGCTGGGCAGCAGAAGGGTGCCAGCCTCCCCACCTGGGAGCCATTAGTGGAGGTGAGTGGATGCAAGCTCCGCCATCACAGGGCCTCCGGGACAGGCTTGGGCTCTCCGTGGCGGCTGGCGTGTGCCTCAGCTCGACGACGTGCCAGGCGGGACTTAGACGGCGGGGAAAGCCTCATGGAGCAGAGGCCTGCACTCAGCACCTCCTGGTCCTCCCCCAGCTCCTCATGCTGCGAGAGCTGGCGGTTCAGGGCGATGGCCTCGGCTGCAAACAGCGTCAGGTCTTTGGTGCTGCCGTTCCTAGGAGAGAGTCGGGAGGGGGAGAGATGGCTCAGCTCTGTCTGTTCCACTGGCCTGAGCCTTCCTCACCTCGGCTTCTGCATGTGGAGTAGGCCTCGCCCAGCTGCCAGGCCTTCCCCGGGGAGGCTGAGCAATTATCCCCCAGACGTCTCACAAGCCCGAAGCATCCTGGGAAGCAGCTTTGTGAGCTACCTTCAGGCCTGGCCTGGTCTCTGGAAGTTCCTTATGAAGGTTCTGCTGCTAAAGCCCCATCCCAGCAAAGTGCCTACTCCCGGCCACCTCTCCCCACTCTGTGTGGTCTCCCAGGATTAGAACCGAAGCTTCTCTCCTTGTGTCCTGGAGGATCTGCAGTGCTTGTGCATAGTAAACACTTAACCATTAAAAAAAATCTGTCCAGTTTAAGGGGCAGTATGCTTGGGAAGAGCTCAGAGGCATTCTGGGCTCAGTAGGGGGAAAAGCCTGGGCTACACAGAGGGAAGAGCCTGCTAAGGTGGAGGGAGCAACTGGGCTTGACCCTGGCAGGGTGACCCTGCCCAGGTCCCTCCCCCAGCACTCCAGAAATGGGCACAGCTTTGCTATTAAGAAACAAATCAGCAGGGGGTTGGGGTGGGGTGGATTGTCTAAACACACCCAATTCTTAAGGGGCTGGAGGCCCCTCCTCCGGGGTAAGGGGGGCAGTAGTTGGAAGGACAAGCCTCCCTGGGACCTACAAATCCTTCTACAAATCAGTCTTGGACCCTAGAGTACTACTGTCCCCTGAGACCTGGCTCCCCAAACCACTGGGGGCTGTGACTCCTGGGACTGCCTCATAATCACTTAGTCTGAGCTTTGGGGTGAATCCCAGGATCTATTTTCATAGATTTATTGGCTGCTGCCTCCCGGGGGCAGGGGGCAGGTCAAGAGGCCCTTCTGTGAACAGCAAACGTATACAACCAAAGCGGAGGGAGAACAGGACTGCCCCAAGGTCACTGGGGGAGGACAGGGAGCAAGGACCCTCTGCAAGGGAAGATCATCATCTCCCCCAAGCTAAAGAGTCCTTGAGGACACATTCAGCCTGGAGCCCCATCACCTGGCCCCTGAGGATCCATCACCAGGAACCTGGGGCTGAGCTGCTTCCCCCCCACCCTGTGTTACCCCAAGAAGTTGGCAGGGTTTGGTCAGAGAGAAGAGGGGAGAAGAGCCTGCTCAGGCCTGGGAGTCAAGTCAGATCAAGAAGCATTTAGGAAGCCCTACTATGTGCCAGGCACAGATGAGGAACAGAGGAGAACTCATGTTGGAGGCCCTGCCCTCCCTGACTCCCAGGGCTTTGGGGAAGATGCAGTGAGAGCTCGGACCATCCTGGGCCTCCTTACCTCTGGAGCACCTGCGGCGTGGGCAGTCCCCTCTCTGGAGCCTGCTGAAAGAGGAAGGACAGGGAGCTGCAGGGCGCAGGGAGCCCCCCCAAGCCCAGCTGGCACAGCCATGCCCACGGGCACAGGGGAGCAGCCCCAGGGGTGGCCTCAGCCAGGTCCTTGCTTTTGCTTTTGTCTCTGAGAGCCTCAGTTTCCTTATCTGTGCAATGGGCATGACAGCTCTGGTGGAAGTCCGCTTCCTGGGGAGAGGTGTTCTGTAGACTATGAAGCTCCATTTGCTTTGGAGTCACTAGAGCAGCCCTCTGCACAGACGAGGGAACTAAGGCCCAGAGGTGCTGGCTCGCTCAAGGACGCTGCAAGACCAGAAACCAGAGAATCGCAGGACTGAGGGAAAGGCGGGCCTCCAGCCCAGGCTCAGCCGTGGGGGGGGCCCCACCCTCCGGGTACTCACCCCCTGCACCCAGGGGTGCTGTAGGACCTGCGCGGCACTAAGCCGCTGCTTGGCATCGCGCACGAGGAGCCTGGAGATGAGGTCTTTGGCCTCCGGGGATATGTGTGCCCAGTCTTTCTCGGGAAACTCGTATTTCCCCTCCTGGATGCTCTCAAACAGCCTGTCCTGGGGAAAGAAGGGTCAGTCACCTTCCCCATGGGGCCTCCAGCTCCTCCAGCCTGCTCGCCTCCCTGGGTTCAGCACTGCACTGCTCTGAGAAGCCCTGAGCAAAGCCTCTATAACAGCTTCTGCCCCCGCTGAAATACCAAATACAACTGGCATCGGAGGCCCCGAGGAGAGCAGGGCAGGGCACAGGATGTGGAGTCAGGAAGATCAGGGTCAAATTCAACTCAACACTTACTGTGTGACCTTGGCCAAGTCACTTAACCTCTCTGCTGGCCTCAATTTCTTCATCTGCAAAATGGGGGTCAAAACAGCACCTCCCTCCCGGGGAAGCAGAGACCTGAGGGCAGGAGCTGTCACCTGGCTTTCTTTGGATCCCCAGTGCAAGCACAAGGCCTGGCATACAGCAGGAGCTTAACCAGGGCTGGCCTAGGGCTTGTCTGTGTTTTTCTACTCCTATTTTGTATCACACAGCCATGGTCCTCGCTGACGTCTCTGTGGCACGTGAGGCTTGTGCCTGCCCTCGTCCGCCCCACCCTAGACTCCCAGTGCAGGGAGGCTCATTAGCAGTTGATGGCAGCCCCAGCCTGGGCCTGCAGCCTCCCCCCCTGCTGCAGGGCTGCCCCTGGGGCGCTCGGGGCTTGGGCCTTACCTGGCAGACACGGCAGACCTCTCCCCGGTCCCAGCCACAGTCGGTGCCACAGTTACCCACGAAGGGGGGGTAGCCACTGAGCATGATGTAGAGAACCACCCCAAGGCTCCAGAGGTCACAGCGCTTGTCATAGAAGGTGGCTTCTTCGGTGAAGACCTCGACCACCTCGGGTGCCATGTACTCGGCTGAGCCGCACTGGAAGAGAGGAGCAGGGGAGATCCAGGGAGAACCACAGGCACCATTAAGAACACAGAGAGCACACGCCTGACGTTGTCACTGAAGCTCCCGCCTCTCTGCTGACTGCTGCCAGCCAAGCCAAGGAGAACCTGGCTGAGGGAGCCTCCCCAGCCTCCCAGAGGACGAGCCCCGTGCCTGCCAGCACTGATGCCAGGAAGGTTTTTTTTGTGCTGTCCCCGTTGCCCCTGGTCTGTGCCTCTGGGGCCAACAGAACCAATCTGAGCTCCTCTCCTCCAACTCCTTCAGCCAATCTTTCTATGCCCTTTACCCTCAGGACCAGAGGTTCCCCACCTGTCCATGATCTTTCTTTTAAAAAATATTTTATTGGGGTGGCTAGGAGGCGCAGTGAATAGAGCACCAGCCCTGGAGTCAGGAGGACCTGAGTTCAAATCCAGCCTCAGACACTCAACACAAAAACTAGCCGTGTGACCTTGGGAAGTCACTTAACCCCAACTGCCTTCCAAAACCAAACCAAAACAAAACATTTTATGGATGCCTTTCTTTGTGGCACCTACATTTCCCAATATATTACTTTTCCCTTTCCCTCTCAGAAAGCGATACTGTTCAACAAAGGATAAAAGAGTTCTCAATAGTGAACTCAAATTAATGATCGATCAAGTCTAATATTACACATGGCATCTCACATGCATAGTCTCTCCCTATGATCAAGCAGGACTGGCACCAGGGGTAAAGCTGGCTTATATTAGGAAAACACCTACATTCATGATATTCAAACCCAAACCATCCCAAGTCACATGACTCTCAATGGGTTCCAATAAGGTTTCCTGGCCATTTTTTTTTTAAAGCAATTGGGGTTAAGTAACTTGCTCAAGGTTACACGGCTAGTCATTATTTATGTGTGGGTGCTCATTTTCTGAGGCCGGATCTGATCTCAGGTCATCCCAACTCCGAGCCCGGAGCTCTTACTCACTGCGCCACCTAGCCGCCCCTTTAGGGCAATTGGGGTTAAGTAACTTGCCCAAGGTCACACGGCTAGGTTTTTGTTTGTGTGGGTTAAGTGTCTGAGGCCGGTTCTGAACTCAGGTCCTTCTCACTCCAGGGCCGGCGCTCTATTCACTTCGCCACCTAGTCGCCCCTCCCTGGCCATTTCTAAATGCTGCTGCCTGCACTTCTCATTCCCTTCCTCCTGGGCCCTAGCCTTGGGACTCTGGTCTGTTTTGTCTGGAATCAGCCTTATGTCCCACGGACACAGCCTCCCCTCCCCGACTTCATGCACTGCAAATTCCTGGAAGGGACACAGAGCCTGGTACACGGTAAGTGCTTAATAACTGCTTTCTCATCATTCACTTGAAAAGTCTCTGAAAAAGCACAACACTAATTTACACTAAACCCCCTACAAGACAGCGGAATCAAAGGACCTTTTAAAAATAGGATGAAAAGGGCCTAACATTTTTATACAATGAGGAAACATCAGGAACTTTGCCAGTAAATAGGACAGTAAAACAAGGATGCCCCTTCCCCTCTGTCTGACACAACTGCAGAAATTCCAGCAACAGCAACTAGACTAGAGAAAGAAACAGAGGCAGAAAGGTGGGCAAAGAAGGGCTGACGAAACTACTCGGCAAAGAAACAGGGGCAAGAGATGCTTCAGTAAAGCAGCAGGACCCAAGATGAAACCACAAAGGCCAACAGCATTTCACTGCAGAAATAACAAAATCCAAGAGCAAACAAGACCAGGGGATGTTCCATGCAAACCAACTACAAAATGCTTTCAGTATCTAGGAAATTAGTCTATGCTAAACACCTGTATTGACATTACTATGGAACACTCCTGAAAAGGATGAAAGGGAAAGAGGAAGAGAGGGAAAGGGAAGGGAGGGCAGGAGAGAGAGGGAAGGGAGGGAGGAAGAGAGAGAAGGGAGGGAGGAAGAGAAGGAAGGAAGGGAGGAAGAGAGGGAAGGGAGGAAGAGAGGGAAGAAAGGGAGGAAGAGAGGGAGGAAGAGAGGGAAGGGAGGAAGAGAGGGAAGAAAGGGAGAAAGAGAGGGAAGGAAAGAGAAGAAAGAAGCGGTGTGATATGCAGCGCTCCTGCCTGGACCAGGTCAATATGATGAGGATACAGGGCCTATGTTTATTTGCAGATTTCATGCTACACCAACCAATCCACCCAGGAGACACTTTGTAGAGTTAGACAAATAATGAAGGTTATTTGGAAGAACAAAAGATCTTGAATCTCAAGGGAAATCACAAAATCCAGTGGGAATGAGGTATGTAGAGACTTCAGATTCTACCAGAAAGCAGCAGTCCCCAAAACAATGTGATCCTGGTTAAAAACCCAGAGAAGTGGCTTGTGGGCCTTCTTAGATGTTGAAGAATCAGAAACCACTGAGCTACATAACCAGAGAACATATGTACCCAAGTTGACAAGTTACTTGGGGAAGATCCCCACATCTCCCTGAGATCAGTCAGCCAACAAGCACTTATTAGGCACCGACTATATGCCAGGCAAGCTGGGTTAAGTGCTCTGGATTCTGAAAAAGGCCAGAACAGCCGCTGGCCTCTAGGAGCACTGTTTTCAAATGGACGATCTGTAAACACATGCACCTGGGAAAGGCCTCGAGATGCTGCCCTTGCACAAACCCAAGGTTCTATGTTAGTGGTACACCCTTGTATTTGGACCAGATCCAGACTAAAGAGAGGCTTGGGGCTCCCAAGAGCCCCAGGTCTCTACTGGAGTGGCAGGCAGCCATCAATGAGGGTTGGGTTGGTTGGTTTTTCAACAATCCCATCTATGGCCCAAGCACTTAGTTACTCTATTTCTTAGGGTCTGAAGCTGGAAAGAACCTCAGAAACCCCCAGTGAAGCTCCTTGGCCCCATTTCCAAGGCAGGCCCCCAATCAGCACCCCGCCCCCCAACTATTTCACAGCTGTTCTAATGAGCTGCCTACCAGCAACTCTCCCAACAAAGAGCTCGTCTGGTGAGAGATGGGAGGGGAGGGGGGAGATACGAAAGAGTTTCTGTTTTTGGAAGTCTGAACTCCCGGGCTGGAAGCAGGTGATCCAAAGTCTGAGAAGCCAGTGATGCTTTCTTACAACGATAACAAAATGCGGGCTTTAGAGCTTTAAATACGTTTCAAAAAGGATATGAAGAAAACTCATTTGTGAAGCTTGTCAATCTCTTAAAAGAACCTCAATGAGAACGACATCTCGAGTGTTCAAGAGAAATCTTAGGAGGTGTGCCCGGGCCCCCTGAGGCCCCATCTGTGCCTCTAATGTGTCTGAGAGGAAAAAAACAGGAGTTCTCATCTACCTCCCAGTTCTGGAGAAGTCACAGCATCCGTCCTCCAAAGAGGCATGATAGCTGGTGCTTAATAAATGCTTGTTCCCTTTACTTTTCCCTCCCTTCTGCCTCCATCCTCTTCCCTCTCCTTGCATGGTCCCCACTCCAGTTCTGACCCTCCTCACCTCTCGCCTAGTCTTCTTGGCCCTATAGTTCCCCCTCCTCCACTCCATCCTCCCCTCAGCTGTAGTGACTGCAGTCCCCACAACCCTCTCAGCCCGAGCTCCCACCACCTTCCCATCACACTGGAGATAAAGCAGACAGCCTGGCCTCTGCCTGCCTTACTCAGCAGCTATGACTCTCCTTCCTTCTCTGTAGCCCAGAAGAACCAGACTCCTTGGCGTTTCTCACATGGGACCTTCCCTTCTCACATCACTGACAGCCCCATTCCTCCTGGACATCTTCCCTCCTCGCTCCCCCTCAGAGAATCCCTTCCTTCCTCCCTCCCTTCTGCTCAAGCACTGTCTTCTCCAGGAAGCTGGGACTGGTCCATTCTAGCCCCCAGACCTTCCCTTCCTAAGTATGCTCCTTATTCTCATCTCTAAGCTTTTGACAGCTTGTCAGGGGACATTCCGTGCACACATATAATGGCTCCCCACCCCCACTAAGGCCAGGAAGTCTGCTCTCACCTGTATCTGCATCCCCAGCATGGAGCACAGCACCTGAACCAAGAGCTTGTTAACTGACTGACCTACACACTCTCAGCCGGCTCCCCTTGGGATCAGGGCTGGCGTGGAGGCAGGAAATGGCTACAGCTGGTGGCCCAAGCTGAGGGCTGTAGTCAGGACCCCACTGAAGAGGGGGTGCTCAGCCTCTGGAAGCCCCTCAATCCAGGGGCTGCCTTCCTTTTTGCTTGCAGTCGCATCCCCAGCCCTTAGCACAGAGCCTGGCATGCTTTATTTCATAGGTACTGAGGAGGCCCAGAAGGCTAGCCTCATTAGAACAGAACTGGACCCAGCTGGGAGGAGGGAAGGAGTCAGGATGGGTAGTTCCTCTGCTCCTCACCCCTTCCTCTGTTGCCTCAGCAACTTGCCTGGAGCGTGCTCCGGCCCAGAACACTTACCGGTGTGGTCAGCTCTGGTGTGGTGATGGGGGTACAAGAACTGTTCAGCTTCACACCGCTGCCCAGGTCAAAGTCACAGATCTTCACTGGGGACACCTGCAATGGACCCAGAAAGCAAGGTCACAGGGGTCCAGATCTCTAGACACAGGCCAAGTGACAACAAACACTGACAGCAAACCAGAGGTGGAGATAGTCTGGTGCTCTGCACCACACCTGCCCTCACAGAGCTCAGAGTCGACTAAAGCTTCTGCAGAGAATGCAAGACAAGCCTCTTTCTCACAAACCTTTGATCTCCTCACTCATCTGTCCATAAACACTGACAGGTTTGCTCAATCCTAAAAAGCCTTGCCTAGATCACCCCAATCATCCACCTCTGGTCCCCTTTCTCTCCTCCCTCTCGCTGCCAAACTTCTGGGAAAAGTGGCCTAGACGTGACGCCTTCACCCCCAGGCTCTGCCTTCACCCCACCCTTGCCATCAGACTTTCCTGGACATATTCTTTTGGTGGCTTCCTCAGCAGACCCTTTCTTTCTAGTCCTCACACCCTACAAACTCTCTTGCAGGTGTGGACACTACTGATTGCCTTTGCATCATAACAAAGACTCACAGTGAGAGATGGAAGGGACCATCCAGTCTAACCCACACACCAATCGAATTTCCTCCCCTCAAACACAGTGGACCAATAGTCCTCCAGCCTCTGCTGACTGCTCCAAGAAAGGGGGTGCCCAGTTCACAGTGGGTGGGACACCAGATGTAAAACTATAACCCTATACCTAACTATAACCCTATAACCTAACTATAACCCTAACCCAAGAGGGCAAATGTGATGATGCAGGCATCACTCAGATTTAGTGAAACAGGATCCATAACAGGCCATGGGTCTGGAAAGGTCAACCTCATTTAAAGAGGATAAAAAAGTCAGATTAAGAAAATAGACTTATGGGGCGGCTAGGTGGCGCAGTGAGTAGAGTGCCGGCCCTGGAGTCAGAAGGACCCGAGTTCGGAACGGCCTCAGACACTTAACCCACACAAACAAAAACCCAGCCGTGTGACCTTGGGCAAGTTACTTAACCCCAATTGCCCTAAAGGGGCGGCTAGGTGGCGCAGTGAGTAAGAGCGCCAGCCTCGGAGTTGGGATGACCCGAGATCAAATCCAGCCTCAGAAAATGAGCACCCACACATAAATAATGACTAGCCGTGTAACCTTGAGCAAGTTACTTAACCCCAATTGCTTTAAAAAAAAAATAGACTTATGTGGGGAAACTCAGAATACTAAGAGGGCAAAGCCCAGAGAAGTGAGAGGCTGAAGATTGATGGGAAAAAAACCAGAAGCAATACTTTTGTGGGGGCAGGTCACTGGCTCTGCCCACCAGGCAGGATATAATCTGGCCTTCTGTCAGGCCCTCTCTTTGCACAAGGCACAACAGTTTATAATGTCCTGCCTTTCCTTAATATCATCTTTCAAAAATTGGTGGGGACTGCTCTTTGGATCTGAGCCTGACCAATAAAGGGGAAGCAGCTTCTGCAGGGGAAAGGATGGGACACCTCAGGGGGGAAGTGACCATGCCCTAGGAGAGGAAATCCAGGCAAAGTCTGACCCAGACCTTCCCTACATCTTGGGAAAATGGAATTTTCCCAAAGGTTCAGAGAAAGGAGAGACGGGATCCCACAACCAAAAATAAAAATCAAGAATGCAATTCTGATGACACAAAGTGTAATAATTTTGAGAAGGAAGACAGGGACCTGTCTAAAGAGAAGGACGTGGATGTGCACTGACCTCACTCACTGAGTTTAAAAAGCCACATCCTGGGGCAGAGCATAGGAGTCAGAGTCAAAAAGCAGGACCAGCACGGTAGGGGGAGGCCAAGGGCCTGGGCTCAAGTCCAGGCTTGGCTATTTCTAGCCTGTGTGACCTTAGACAAGTCACTTCTCTCTGGCCTTGGAGGGTCCTCCCAGGTCTGGATCTTTGCCATACATACAATGAAACTAGAGCGCTGAATGTAAAGGAAGATCACTAAAAGACATCAGATTCAGATCTAATGCAATATGACTGCTGCAGGTTTCAGAGGACTGACAGTTAAACAAACATTCTTCTTTCCTCTGTGAAGAAACTGCAAACTCTCCATGTGAAATGCGTCTTGTTCTGTTGGGCCCGTGGCAGTTGATCTGTGTTTTAGGGAAGGTTGGATGGAAGGTCAACTATGTAGTCGTTCCCATTAAAATATGCCAGCAGCATGTTTTAAAACAAAGCCCTATGCAGTCAACAAGAGCTAAGGCAGGCAACAGAGGTTAAAGACAACAGGGTGATGCAGGCCCTGCTGAAGACTCAGGACCACAAGAAGCCCCTCTGAAAAGGCTGGAGGGCATCAGGGCACTGGGTGGGATGCAGGAGGCCCTGGCTCTAAGCCCACCTCAGACACTATCAGCTCTATGATACTGGGCAAAGCACCTGACCTCATAAAATGGAGCCAGAAATTCTCCAAATGCCTTGGGAAAGTACATGGAAGACCTGGAGGTGCTATTTAAGTGGGAACCCCATGACTACTGTGGCTCCATTGGAGATAAGAGAAGGATCAAGAAGAGCTTGGACCACTGCTCAAAGGGCAGCTGGGATGAGCACTGGATCCTGGCCTGCAGCCCCCAAGCCGATCTTCTCATTTCATGGAGGAGCTGAGGCCTGCAGAGGGGGCATACCCAAGATCTCAGAGGGAACACAACAAAGAATGGAGAGAAGGCAGAACTACTCACCTCTCATTCTACGTCTCTTTTCGCTGCCAAAAAGAATAATCATTTTCTTTTTAAGATTTAGGACTAGTAGGGACTTTATTTATTTATTTTGGAGGCAACTGGGGTTAAGTGACCTGCCCAGGGTCACACAGCTAGTGTCTGAGGCTAGATGTGAACTCAGAGCAGAAAGGTCAAAACAAAAATGGTGAATGGGGAACACGAAACCCAAGATAAATAAAGATAATGAGAGAGCACTTGCTGCCCTTGAAGCTTTCAAGTTACAATGACCAGATAATGACATTAGAGGGCGCTGAAAGAGCTGGCAGATGGCAGAGGTGAGCCCCAGGCAATGATCTCTGAAAGCTGTTCTCCAACAGACCAGTGATCAAAGGACATGAACAATTCTCAAAACAGCAAACTATGAACACAACATGCAAGAGACCCCCAAATCACTAACAAGAGAAACGCAGAGCAAAACAATTCTCAAGTTTCACTTCACTCCCTGCACATTGGCAAAGGTGACAAAAGATGGGGTGTGTGCGAGTGCGCGTGTGGGGGGAATTGTGGGAAGACAGGTGCACAGGTGCATTGTTGGTGGAGCTGTGAATCAACGCCCCCGTTTTGGGAAGCAATCTGGAATTATACAAAGAAAGTGACTAAAACATCCAGAGATTTCATTACTGGGCATATATCCCAAGGAGGGCCAAGAAGAAATGCACCCAAGTATTTTTTTGGGCAGCACTTTTTGTGAGAGCAAAGAGCTAGAAACAGAGCAGATACTCATCTACTAGGGAACGGAAAGGTAATGGAATCTGCCTCTTACTGTGCTGGAAGAGAAAACAAATGGGAAGGTCAGAGAAGCCTGGAAAAAGGGACACAGTCTGAAGCAAACTGAAGGAATATATGAAACAGCAAGAGGAAGACGGAGTGAAATGACAAAGATCAGAAAAGATCCCCTCCCCCCACCCTTCAAGGAGGGCCATGGAGGGGACAGGGGTCCATGGAGAGGAGGGGCGCTACTCTGATTTCAGACTTCTTGGATGTACTGATTGATTTTGTTGATCCTTTTTTTCTCTTCCTCTTTTTTTTTGGAAAAAATATTTATTAGGAGGAACAGATCTCTGGGAGGGGGGAAGAGGATAGATAGAGAGAAATTCTGGCAATATAAAAAATAAGATATCAACAAATCACTATTTTTTAAAAAGAGATTACTACAGACTAGAACAGGAGTGGGAAACCTGCAACCTCAAGGCTACATGTGGCCCTCTAGGTCCTCAAGTGCAGTCTTCTGACTGAATCCAGGACTGGGGCCTTGATCTGGATACTGATTCTCCCTAGTTATCCCTTAAAACCAGAGCAGGCTGCCTAGGAGGTGGTGAATTCCCCCCCACCAGAGTCTTCAAGCACTTGATGCTGGACAGGATTCATCAGACTGACAAAGGCTGGATCAGACCTTGGATCCCTGGCCCAGTTCTACATTTCTACGCCTCTGACTTTTAGCTCCTAAATTACAGGCATACGCTAAGGTGAGGGAGGGGGAGAAAATCTGGAAGTCAAGGGATTGTGGAACTGAATGTTGTAAACTAAAAGTAAATAAATTTAATTTTTAAAAAGTTAGTTAAAGGAATCCAATAAGAATTGTGTCTTTCTCCCTTCTATTTATCACATTATCATTTTCCATCCATGGCAGACAGTGTTCCTCTTTGATTTCCCCCTTGTCCTACTTTATTTTTCAATTTTTTACCATTTTTGCTTAAAGTTTTGAGTTCCAAATTTTATCCCTCTTTCCCTCCATCCTCTACCCCTTCCTTGAGATGGTAAGCAATCTGGTATAGGTTATAAATATTCAATCACGTAAAACATTCCCATATTAGTCACTTTGTGCAAAAAGACTTGAATAAGAGGAAAAAAGATGAAAGAAGGTAAAAAAAATTACAGGCATGAATGGAAAGCTTTGGAAATAGGACGTAAGTAGAAGAAACATGCACCAATTTGTCCTTCTTGGCTGCTGTAATTAGGCAGTACTTCTGGGTTTGCAAGCACTTCATTTACAAGCCTAGGAAGGAGATAATACAGTAGTATCACCCCCATATCAAAGAT
Source organism: Gymnobelideus leadbeateri (assembly GCA_011680675.1). Taxonomy (NCBI): domain Eukaryota; kingdom Metazoa; phylum Chordata; class Mammalia; order Diprotodontia; family Petauridae; genus Gymnobelideus; species Gymnobelideus leadbeateri. The sequence continues at coordinate 30,967 of WOXC01011196.1, read as the reverse complement.
GAATAAACGGGCTGAGTGCTCGCCACCTGTCACCTGGCTAGGGGCAGAGATGGGCCTGGAATGGGGGTCTGATGGTGCAGGGGCAGGACTTTTTCTACTATTCCAGGATATGCCCCTCGGTCTACACTTCACGCCAAACTCAGGCTTTCTTTCCAGAAGGAGTCTGCAAAGGGTTTCAAAGCTGCCTACCTCAGAAAGCATTTATTTTGTGCAGATCAGTCATATTTTAAAAACTCAACAAGCTACGAAGCACGCCTCACCAGTGCTAAGAATGAGCAAAGGAGCCAGAAGGACACACACATTCAGGAACACAGAGATTAACTCTCTGGGGTCCAGCCCCCACAGCCTGTGAGCCAACTTGCTTGCGGATGGCGCCCTCCCTGAGGCTCACGGCTAACGGCAGGCTCCCCCAACCCCAGTGTCAGGGGCCCCAAAGTACCTCTGAGGGAGATTCACACAGTATGTTCTCTGGCTTCAGATCTCGGTGAGCTATGCCTGAAATGAGGGGATGGAAAGAAAGGGTTAAAACACATACAATTATTAGACATTCCACACACAATTAATTTTTTTCAAATGCTGCTGCTCACAGATTAATTCCCAATTATGGTACATTAAAAAATTAACGAGCTGCAGGAGACAGAAGTAAGCAGGGCCACAGGGAGGGCCCTGCTGACTTGGGAGCCTGCAGAAGTCAGGCCGAGACAGTCAGCCGACTTCAAGCCATCCGCCTCCTAGCACCGCCTCGAGGGAGGACAAACGAGAGCAGTAAGAACCCCACAGCCCCAAGCGCTCCACACAGCAGTGCGGTAATAATTAGGTCCTCATTTAGGAGTGTCTCAAGGGGACCCAAATCGCTCCCCCTCATTTCTTCTCGAGTGGCCACAACAAAAGCTTTCCGACACACAGGATGCCCTGGATTTCCAGGGGACCAAGTGTTAACAAGTCTCCTGACACTTGCCTCATTCGCCTCCCCTCCTCTGGCTACTGAACAAATGGGCTGTTTGGGGGTTAGGACATCGGAGGGATGGGGGGGGGGAACAGAAGGAAAGCCCCCTTGCTGTCCTTGGAGAGGACTTTGAGGGCTCAGAACCATGGGCTCCCGTGGAAGCCTTCTGGCGTGACCTAGAAGCTAGCCACAGGACATTAAGCATGGTCCTCGGTGGCCAGAGGAACCCCAGGAAACTGGAGGCACTGACTCCAACTCAGACCACAATGCTTCACTCTCCCCACCAGCTCAGGGTAGAAAGAGCAGGTGAACTCTACATCCCCACACAAGAGCCAAATAAAATCCCAGAGCTGGCTTGGCAGGGGTCTCAGCGGCCACCCAGTCTATAGCAGAGAAGGTGGGCCTGAGACCCAGAGACAGACAGTTTGCCCTTCCTGTCATGGAAGGCAACAGGAAATACTGGATTCCCTTTTCCAGAAGTTCCTGCAGGCTCAGCTCTGGGCACCATAACTTTTCAGAAGCCCGTGCCTTCCAGGAAGCGACCCCCCAGCACACCTGTCTGTGCCCCTTGGCAGGAAGCTCGGCGGAGCCTAACCACTTCATCCAAGCCTCCTAATTGAATGAAAACCCACAGCAACCAGGTTCCAATTTGTCCAAATGGAGCTGGGCAAGCAGTGGCAGCTCTTTCCCATTACGGCTAATGTTTCCAAAGGTGGCCGGGGTGCCCCTCGCCTCCAACTTCCCAAGGCCAGGCGACAGGCCAGGGACCCCCGGCCTGGAAGCGTGGAGAACCGCCAGATACCAACCGCCTTCCTCCGATTTCCCAGAGGTTCTGCTACAGTGTGGCTGGTATTTGAAAAGTACAGACCTTGTTTCCAGGCTGACCATTGAGGCCCCATCCATCTTTGCAGAGTAAAGTTATTTATCAAGCTACGAGGTTCAGACGGCAATCGTTTTTCAGCCACTTGGAGGATCATGTGATGGAGCAGGCCGGCGGTGAGGGAACAAGCATTTCTGACACCCCTGCAGCACACACCTGGAAGCCGGCCAGAGCCCAGCCCCCTCCTCGGGGGGGATCTCCAGGAGGCGTGACCCACTTTTGCAATCCATGGTGGCAGCGGCGGCAGGTGGGGAGACATTGTAAATCTTAGGCAGGCAGGTGTTACCTGCACTTATCCCAGCCTTCAGATGAGGAGCCTCTGCCATTCATCACACCTGCCACGCGTCAGACACCCCACGCTCTTTGGAATTCTCCTCCCAGGTACAAATCCTACCCCCAAACACTACACTGTCCAAGGGAGGGCTAAGGGCCAGGCCAGTAATGGGAGAACACGGACAACCACGAGGGAGGAGAGAAAGGAAATGCAGGTCCTGGGTGCATGACTATGTGTGCATTTGTGGGCACACGTGTGATGTATCACATGACAGGCTGCCACAGGGAGCTTGATTGTGTATACACGTGTGCACACATGTATATGACGTGTCACATGGCAGGCTATCACAGGCAGGGATTGTGTGTGTACGTGTGTGGTGCGTCACACAGTAGACTGTTGCAGGGAGTGATTGTGTGCGAGTGCGCACACATGTATGTAACGTGTCACACAGCAGACTGCTGCAAGGAGTGTCACTGTGTGTGTACACATTTGTTGTATGCACATGGCAGCCTGTCGCAGGAAGTGTGACACTGTGTGTGTGCACATGCGTGTAACGTGTCACACAGTCTGCTGGAGGGGAGTATCTTAGCCTAGCTAAGACCCACCCCCCACACTCCAGCCTCTGCTAGGAGAGGAGCATAACACGCATTTTTATATTTACCATTATTAGAGGTATTTCTTTCCCTATATTTCCAAGGAGCGAAGGGTACAGTGGACAGAGTGCTGGGCCTGGAGTCAGGAAGACCTGAGTTCAAATCTCACCCCAGACACTTCCTAGCTGTGTGACCTTGGACAAGTCACTTAGCTTCTGTGAGTCTCTACCTCACATAAAGACGAGATGAGATCATCTTTGTAAAGCTCTCAGGAGGGGGCCGGCATACAGCAGGCACTTAATAAATGCTTGTTTCTTTCCCCTGCTTGACTACAAGGGTCCATGGGGGCAGCACCACGACCAACTCTGTCAGAATACACCTACTCCGGGATTGGCCAAGGCGGCCACCCTCCCTCACCGAGAGCCCGATGCTGACAGAACTCAACAACCTTAACTTCTCCCTGTTAATGTATCTAAGAAAAGCCTCCTGCCTCTACTGAGCCCAGCCAAAGCATGTGACACTCAAACAGGAGTCTGGAAGTCTGGAAAAGGCAGACAAGAGCAGCACATGGACTCACTAAGCCTTCTCTCCTGCCGCGGTGGCGCCCCGGCTCGGCCACCTGCCCAGCCAGGACTTGTGAATAGAATGAGCACGTGCATGTGCACACACACGTACACATGCGCACACACACGCATGCTCGCACACTCAGGAGTGAAGTCTCTGGACACAAAGCTTCCTCTGTCTGGCCTTCACTCCCCACGATGCCCCCCATGTTCATACACACCTCTACTGTGCACAGCAGCAGGCCCGTGCTGTCAGTCTCTATCTTGCCCAGAGGACAGGCTATCACAGAAGGCAGTGGGATGGGGGGGGCAGGGCAGGATGCCTTGGACTAAGGTCTGACCCCAGCTCTGCTGCCTGGGTGACCCTGGCCAAGTCAAAGAACTCTTTTGGATCTCAGTATCTTTGACTATGATGATGCTCACACATCTCCCACGTAGCAATGGCCACAGGCAAAACCCTTTGTTGACCCAAAAGTTTACAAAGGGAATGGAAGCCATTTTAAAAATAAAACTATCTCCCCACACACATAATGAGAAGTCTGCTACTGATCCAAGCCCAGGATATGTCTGTAAGCAGGATGCAAGAAATCAGATTCTAGACATGCCAGCAGACCAGCTCACGGATTTTTCACTTGGTACCCTCTTCAGAACGAATACAAACGAGCCTCTAGACAGATGCCCACAGGCTTGGACACACCTCCCATTTACAAGGGGTCGCAGCGCACACACGCTCTGGGCGGGGCTGCTGCACAGAACACCTGCCCACCACACCTGGGAGCTAGAGCAGGGGCTACCCGAGAGACCTAAGCCAGGAAGGGGCACAGGCTGCTCACTGGGTCATGCAGTAGGAATGACGCATCCCATCTTATGACTACCAACATCACTGCCCTCCATTTCATTAGCAGAAGTAATGATAGTTACTCCCAGGTAGAAGCATGGCTTAAAGTTCCAGCTGAAAGAGAGAAAGAGAAGACTTTGGGCCCCCTTTAAGTTCTAGAACATCCCTCCAACCCCAGGAGATTTGCCAAGCAGTCAGACCAAGCCAGGCCAACCCTCAGGAGCCTCAGTTGAGGGGAGCTTCCAGGGACGGGCACCCAGAGGTCTGGTTCACTCACCTTTTGTATGCAAGAAGTCCAGGGCAGAGGAGACATCTTGGACCACCCGGCTGGCTTCCCGCTCGTTGAAATGCTTTCGTTTTTGGATATGGGTCAAGATAGAGCCTTTGGTGAAAGAGGACAGAAGGGAATGAAGAAAAAAGAAATCTGTCAGGCCCCGGCTAGTCAAACAATTCAGCGATCAAACACTGCAGCCTGCTGGGGATTTAGGAGAGCTCTGGGACCATGTGTCCAAGGCGAGAGTGGTGACACCAAACTGTCCCCAGCCCTTGGTTTGGTTTGGCTCAAGAAGAACGAGGCAGGACCCGCTTTAATAATAACAGTGTAGTGTTTCTAGAATGCTTTGAGGTTTGCTAAGTGCTTTACAAATATTTCTTTTTTATCCTCACAGCAAGCCTGGGAGCTAAGTGCTATTATCCCTCCACTTTACAGATGAGGAAACTGAGGCAGACAGAAATTAAGTGACATGCCCAGGGTGAAACAGCTAGTGACGGACAAGATCTGAACCTAGGTGTTCTGTATTCCAAGTCCTGAGCTCTATGCACTGAGCCACCCAGCTGCCTCTTGCTCCAGGGCTGGGACTACCTGCAACCTGGGAGCTCCTCTGGGAGGGGTGTGTAGGGACTGACCTCCTAGCCACAGAAGACTCCCCTTTGGAGGCACTGTAACACCTGACTAGAGATGCAAACGTGCCTTGTTTTCAATATTTTCCCTGCTGAAGATTCCCCACTGAAGGGAAAGCTTGGGTTCTCCAAGTCATGTCTCTCACTAGTAGAAATAGGCTGCCCTGGGCCCCCACACTCTGGGCACATGGCCAGGCTTCAGGGCCCTCTTTCCACTGGCAGCAGTTCAGCCTGGAGTTCCTGCATAGTCTCTGCTTGAGACCTATTGGTTCCCTCAGAAACACAAAATCCTAGCATCAGTTGGAAGTGGAAAGACCTTTCAAAGATCTCCCACAAGGGCAGGCAATTCTCCCTCTGGACAAACAGCTGTTGTTAGTAGCACGCTGAGCTGAGACCTGCCTCTCCATGACTCTACAGACAGCTCTCTTGTTCCCCCAATAACCCATGGCCTCCAGGGCTCTCCTTGTCCAGGCTGCCTTCCCCTGGACCTGCTGGGATCAAACTTCCCTGGTGCTGTCCTCACTAATCACCCTCCACTTATCAGCTGTCTAAAAATGCCACATGGGCCACTAAGAAGCCCAGCTCCACCTCCAAGTAGGGAGCACTAGCATGCATGTGCCTGTATGCGTGTGCGTGCATGCGTGCACACTCACTCTCTCTCTCACATTCCTGCCTGCTTCCTGGAGGAAGAAGGGGGAGTGGCCACATCTCTGCCGGAATGGATCAATAAAGCTGTGTTAAACACCACCTGGGAAGAGTCCTGGGTCTACATGGGGTGGTGGAACTGATTTGGGCTCTATCCCATGTCTATCTTCTGTCTCCCTTTGGAAAGGGAGCCCCAGACCCTTCCAGATCTGCCACAGAGGTCACGTGGGATGGCAATGAGAAGCCTGGGGGGAGCCAGAGGCCAGAAGCCAAATTTCAGCTCTCTGCCCTAGGAGAGGGGACCCTTCATAGATGACAGTGGTAAGTGTCTTCCCCCTCTGTGCCTCAGTTTCCTCCTTGACATTCCCCAAGGACCCTTGCTGCTCTCAGAAGTGCTTGACCAATGACCCTTCAAGCTTGCTGATCTGTGACCCAAGGCCGATGAAGTCAAGGGCAGATGCCTGATCCCCAGCAATGCCAATGAGCTTCACCTAAAAAACAGCTCCCCCCTGGGCTGGCTGGAATCCTCCTCACTTCTGCTGATTCTCACTCAGCTGCCTCCCAAAGGGCTTAGAACAGAAAAGGGGGAAAGGCGAGCAGCTGATCCCACTGGCAGTGGTGCCATGGACAGATGGCGGGCCAAAGGGCCAGCTTCCTCTGGGCAGCCTTGGCTCCCAGCCCTAAGCAATGAGACTCTTCCCTCCTGCAGTGAATGTTTCTGGCATAACCAAGGCATTCAAAAACTCCCACCCCATAATTAATCTTGTGAAGTGGTGAATCTGTCAAAGCAGGGGATTGGGAAATTGATGACTAAATTTATCTATATGCGGTTCCTATTATAATGAAAAGGCGCTTATGGAATGTCAACCGGCAGCCTTTTAAGCTGCACAAATATTAATTAGGCTCCTTCCCCCCGGCCTCCCTTCTCCCAAATCAAGGGCAGTTCTGAAGTCCTTCATCCTTTCCATTCCAGAATCAATCTGGGGGCCTCTGGGAAGTGTGTTGGGTCCTCACTATACAGGAAGTACCTCCTTGCAGTTTCTCAAAGACCAGGTAAAATCTTGCATCATCTTCAAAAAATTCGATCAGCTCCAAAATGTTCCTAAAAGGGAAGAGAAAAAGGAGACACAATGGGAGAAATGGCATCAACCCTCCTTTATGGCCGCAAGGCACCCTGCTGTGGGTCAAAACTCAAGCTGGAATGGGCATGCTCGCCAAGAATCGGCGCCGGGGGTATGCTGGCTCCAGGTCACCTTATCTTTCCACAATGTTGTGTCCCCTGTGCTTTCCCACCAAGCCCGTGCTGTCAAAGCCCAGCCCTAAAATCCGCCAGGTAGGGTTATAAAAAAGTCCCGGTCACATTAGACCCAAGAAAACCCACAGCAGCCGACGGTAAGCAATTGCGGTTAATAACGTGGAATAGGAGGCGTGTGTCCTGGAGGCAAGTATAAAATAATTACTTGCCCTCCTCCTCTCCCATAAATCACGGGGCAGTATTTACATGGCCTGGAGAAAATGGAAACATCTGTCAAACAGACTGGGGGCCGAACGTGGGCGCCGCCAGCCCCCGACTGCTAAGTGCTGCTTAATGAAAGAGCGGGAGCTCTGCAGTCGTGGTTACTTGTAGCGCTCCCCGGTGAACACTCACGTCTGCCCAGTATTACATGCTCTGCCAACAAGGTCGTCTTGTAGCTCAGCAGGGAGACCGACCACCGGCCTGGATTCCAGGGTGGGGAGGGACAGGGAGGGGGGCTTTCTTTTTTTGTAGTTTTTTTTTTCCTAGAGTGAAACAAACTGAATAGAGCTTCTAATGCTGAAGGAAGAAGCTATGGACTGAAAATGGAGCTGGACCCCACCTCCTAAAGACACCATGACCTCTCCAGGAGAGGCCAAGGATGGGGACTAACCAGGCAGTCAGATGTCAAGGGCTGGCTAAGCACCTACTACTTGCCAAGCCCTGGGTACAAATAGCACACAGATGGACTCAATGAGCAGAATGAAGAGGAAAGCCAGGGCATGCTGGGCATGGAAGAGAGCCGAAGAGCAGAGTCAGAGCTGGCAACAGCCAGGTGGCCCAGAGCACGTGCAGCAGTGCAAGGTGTGAGAAGACTGGGAAGGGGGCCAGGGTAGGAAGGGCTCCAAAAGCCAAGCAAAGGACCACCAATCTGATCTTGGAGACAGGGAGTTGGGAGAGTTTACTGGGTACAGGTGACATGAGGCAACAGTGAAATAATCAGCTTTCTGCCTAAATACAGAGTAGGAGAGGAAAGGGGAAGAGCTCCCCCTCCTTCCCTCCCCCGCCCCAAAGGACCAATCCTGAAAAAACAATAAAAGCTTCCTCCACTGGGATTCCAGGAAGGGGAGGCCTCCAATAGCACCTTCTATTCGACAAGCATTTAGTAAGTGTTTACTGCACACAACGCACCAAGCTAAGAGACCAGATGTAGAAATACACGAGCCTAGACTGGGTCCCTGCCCTTATGGGGGGCAGACTCTAGCGGGGAAGATCTCTCTCTTTCTCTTTCTCTCTCTCTCTCTCACACACACACACACATATGCACTCGCACGCCACAAGACAGAACACGCCACAATCAGAGCTATTCAAGGTCTGAGAAGGAAAAGGCACAGAATACATTACCCCTTCTGAAGACCTTGTTCACAGAATGGACTGGGGACACCAGTGCAAAATAATCGTGGCACTCTCATAAATCACGCCATTTCTCGAGGGCCCTAAGCCTTACAAAACAGTTCTCCCCCAAACAATTCAGTGGGGCGGGCAGGCAGGCATCAGCACCCAGGGTATTGTCCTCCCCTGGACCAATGAGAAGCCTGAGGGCTTGAGACGGGGAGTTATCAGCTCAGGGTCACAAAGTATTGACCATATTATGAGGCTTCTCTGAAGAGAGGGTTTGCTAAATTAATTAGTAACTGGGTTAACTCCTGAAGCTGAGGAAGGAGGTCCGGGCACCTCAGCGCAGCAGCAGCAGCTGATCTGAATAAGGTGCCCCTCACGAGCCCATCTCAGTTCCTGAGCTTTTTGGCTCAAAAGCCCTGGGCTGGAATCCTGGCTCTTGAGAAGCTTCATGACTGTGGGCAGCTCACTTCCTCAGGGATAACACTCAGGGTGTTAGGTACCTCCCAAGACTGAAGATCAAAGGTTAAGTGCTTTGTAATTGGCCCTTCTCCCCCAGGGAAGTCCCAGGTAGCCCACTCCCCTGGAGGCAGTGGGGAGGACCCCCAAGAAGCAGCCAGGCTCCTCTCACACTCACTTGTTGCCTTGACACTGATACAATGTCTCTACCTCTCGAAACACCCTGCTGCGACTGTGGCCAGCTTGTTTCTCGATGATCTGTGGAAAGAAGGACATGGGTCAGGCATAAGCCACCAGGGCCTTGGGTTTAGGATGGAGATGGCCAAGGGGACACAGGCAGACTAAGCTAAATGATGGCTCTATCTAGGCTAGATGGAGCCAGAGACAGAGGTAAGGGATTCTGCCAATGTCAGCTGTGCTCAGATGACCGGCGATGACTGCCTCCCCTCCAACATTCAATCCATATGCACACTTACTGGGTGACGAGGACACAGAGTCAAAAACAAAACTATCTCAGCCCCAAAGGAACTTTTTCTTCTACCAGGGAAAGGTTCCAGAACTGGGGTCTGTGACCTTGTTCAAAAATATTCTGATGACTGTATTTCAATATAATTTCAGTGTGATTCATTTCCTTTGTAATCCTAGGTTATTTTATTTTGTGCATTTAAAAATTAATCTAAGAAGGGGTCCCTTGGCCTCTCCAGACTGCCTGCCCAATACTCCAGAACCCCTGGTCTAAGGGTTCTTCTGGACAAGTGAACACAAGGCCATAATCAGAGGAGGGAAAAAGCACTGTCAGCTTTGGGTGGGGAGGTGGTCAGAGCTGTGGCACCCCAGCAAAGCCTTCTAGGAAAGGGGCCTTAAAGGCTGAGGCACCAAATCCCAATAGCTCACACAACAGGAAGCAGTAGACATGAGGGTCAGCCAAGGCAAAGGTCTGGAGCAGGGAAGCAGTGAGTCCTGAGAATAGCTAATAGACCAATCCTGCTAGAACAGACCAAACATGACCAGGTGGGTGAAGTACAAAGCTAGGATGGAAAGTGGGGCTGGAGCCAGCTTGTGACAGACTTCAAATGCCAGTCTTAGAATCTATATTTTATCTGAAGCAGAGAGGAGGGCCCTGAAAAGGCTTTTTAGCCTGGGCATATCCTGATCAGATCTAGGTCAGCTGTGTGTGGGATGGACTGGTGAGAGAAGAGACCAGAGGCAGGGAGCCCACTGAGAAAGCCAGCACAGCAGAGCAGAACAGAGGGAAGAGTCTGACGGTCACTCTGAGCCCTCGCCCTCTCAACTGTGGCCTCCCCTCACACTTCACTGATGAAATGGGGGCCATTCCTAGGGTACCCTCCTCGCCCTCCTTACTTCCCTCCCCACCTCCTGATCTCCCATATGGCTTGTGTCTGCTTCTCACCTCTCGACATACATATATGCACCTTAGATCCCAGCCCTCCCTGTTAATCCAGAACACTCTGTCTTCCCTCCCCCTTACTTCTCTTCCATTTCTCCCTGTCTACTAGCTGTTTCTCTACTGACTCTTAGAGTCTCTTAGATTCCAACTGGACTCCATAGACTTACGGCCTATGACTTAGGCCATAAGTCTGTTCCCCGACTGATGGGAACCCCTTGGACACCCTCCACAATTGGACTTCCAACTTCATTGTTCAGCTAAAAATCTCCCTCCCCAAAGTTACCAGCCAAATCTAACAGCCACCAGACATTGTCCATCACCCTCCTGTCCTAGATACTCCGTCTTCCCTGGACCTTCCTGATAACCATTGCTTCTGGTTCTTCTTGGTCTCTGCTATGGAATCGTCCTCAAGGTCATACCTGCTAACTGTCAGGGAAGGCTTCATGGCCTGGGTCTCACAGAAAGTTTTCAACAGATGGAAACAGGAGGGAAGGGTAATCTATCCCAGAAGAGGGGAGCAAAGGGCAGGATAAGGAGATAGGACACAACCGTTCTTTTTCTTTTTTAATCCCGGGGTCTCCCTATCTTACTCAGGCCCAATCCCACCTCCGATTGGCCCAAGGGCCTTCTGATCTGGAGTGGTTCATGCCCTCCGGGTGCTGGAATCACTGTGAAGGGACCCAATCAGCTTAGAGCCCTGAAGCTCAGCACTCCCAAGCTCCAGCCATCCACTAGCTTCAGTCCCCCCAACAGGAGGAATTACAGGCATTCCATTCATTTTTCAAAGGATGTAACTGTTGTGTAAGGTGGGTCTAATACCAGCTAGAAGCCTGCTGACAAAGCCGGGCCTGGGCCCATCTGGGGCCACTCACCTTTACTGCGTATTCTTTGCCATTCTGAAGACTCACAGCCCCTTGAACTTTGGCGTACGAGCCTTCTCCAAGCAACTCCGAGGTCAGCCTGTACAAATCTGGCAAGGACACCAAGCAAGGAAAAAGGCCATCAGCTGGGGCAATGTCCTTCTGAGCTGAGCTTCCCCTGTCAGGCAGCAGCCACGAGAAGATGAAATCCTGCCTTTGTGACTTACTCCTGGCAGGCCCTGGGCCCTCTCTGCCTTTCCTCATCTGTAAAATGAGGGGGCTGGTCTAGAGGACTGCTAAGCTGGGTGACCTTTAATGAGGAGTTAATCATGACAAACTATCATCTCACACACAGAGTAGCTGAGATACCAGGAGGGTTGGTGGTTTGTCCAATACACAGTCCAGGGTGACAGAGAGATGGGATGAGGCACTCCAGCCACTGAGTCAGGCTGGGCCTCCTATGAAAGCCAGCCTGTGACAAGGCACAAGACGTATTGGACCCAGGAACTCTACAAGCAGGACGAGCAGCTTGGGCTGCCTTCCAAAGGAAAAGCAAACCATCTGCAAGCCCAAGCAGGTTTGATGCTCCCGCCCTCCCCTGACTGGCTGCCCATGTCCTCTGTTCTCCAATTTGTACCCCCTGAGGCATCCTGACATGAAGCCTCAGTCTGAGCCCAATCCTTCTTACTAAGCAACTCAATCTTTATCACTCTGATTCATGAAAAACCCAGTTGTGCTTGTACAAAATGCCTTTGATGCCATTCATTGAAGAAGCAAGGCCTGGGGGGCAGGGAAACACTTCTAGAAACCTTGGGGTGGTCACATCCAGCAGGTTCCCCATGGCCCCAATCCAGCTCCAATCCTAAACTGGGGGTTTGAGATGATGTCATGAATGTCTCCTAATGGACTCAGTGGTTTGGAATTAGTCTTCTACAACAGCCAATCAGTGTGAGGGGAACCAGAAGTTATCCTTGCCTGACTGACAGAAGGCTCAGTTAGGAAAAAATCAATTGCCCACTCAGTCTACAAAGTGGGGAAGCAGGGCCAGAAGTGCTAAGGGATTACATTCATTATAGGAACGAAACAAAGGGGAGGCCACTCTGTTCAATTAACCCTAACATAACTATTTACCAAGAATCTCCAAGCCTCAGAGCAGAAAGTGACCTCAGGAGGTGTCTAGTTCAAACCAGGCTAGAACAAGAATATACCACAAAACGCCTCCAACAAGAAACTCATTCCAGGGACAGGGATGGGCACGGGGACTTACTACCGGTGCCTCCTGAAGCAGCCTTTTTGTGAATACTCCACCACTAGGAAACACTTCTCATGTTCTCCCAACTCCCTAAGGAAGCACCCCTTTATTTCACATCTGAGTAGCACACAAACCAGCAGTACCCTCAGCTTAGAACGTACATTGAGGGAAAGAGATGGCAGGCACAGGGGAAGGAGACCACCCAGATTTCAGTTTCACTTCTGCCCCTTGCTGGCTGTGCAACCCTGGCTGGCCACTTCTGTCAGGTCTCAGGTTCCCCATCTGTAAAACTGAGATAATCCACCATCCCAGAGCTATCTTTCTCCCCAAGTCACAGTGAAGAGACAAAATCACTGAACCTGAGTTGGAAGGGACCCAGAGGTCATTTAATCCTACTAAATAACTGAACAAAAATCTCCTCTACACCATCAGCCTCTCCTTGGAGACCTCCAGACATGGAGAGCTCAGCACCAACTCCCTGAGACAGCTCTCACTGTGAAAGAGGACTCTAATCTGCCTTTTTGGGACCTCCCTCCATTGCTACTGGTACAATCCCTGGGGGTCAAGCAGAGTGAAGATTTCAAACTGAAAGGGACCTTAGAGGTCTAGCCTCATTTTCAAGATGGGGAAACTGAGGCCTGGAGAAGTTACCTGACTTGCCTGAGGTAACTCAGGGAGCAAATGGAAGAGCTGGGATATGAATCCAGAACCACTGACCAAGTCCAGCCACTGTCTCTCTGGACCGAGGGGGTCCCTCATTCCAAGTTTCTCCCCTCTCCTGGGCACAGGGATCCCATCCCATCTGCATCCTGCCTTCTCCAGACACTGCCTTCAGGAGCCCTCACCTGGCACCACCCACAGTACTACCCACCTTTTCCCTACCCTGGCTGCCCTCCTCTCTGGACACTCTCCAGAATGTCAACATCCTCCTAAACTTTGGGGCCCCAGCCTGCAGCAAAGTGGCTGCACCAGACCTGGTCCATTCAGGGCAGAGGATCAGCCTTCTACCTCATCCTGGACATTGGGGCTCTCTAGGACCCCAAAGCCTTTCATGGCCACCATCATAGCACACTACTGACTGTGAAAGCCCTGAGATCTTTTTTCCACATTAATGACTGTCTCATCATTTCTCCTGCATCTTATATTTATGAAGTTGTTTTTTGAACCCATATAAAACATTATAATCACCACTATTAAAATTAATCTTACTCAGTTAAGCCCAACATTTTTTCTGAAGCCCAACTTGGCCACCCAATGTAGAGGTTCTCCTTCCCAGCCTTGGGCCATTCCAACTTGACAAGCCTGATAACTACATCTTAGCCCATAGAGCCCGGGCCAAGCCTGGTGCCAGGGGCACTCCCCTGGACACCTTCCAGGACTCCCAGAACTTGAGAGTTAGAAGGGGCTGGCAGTCATCAGCAGGAAGGCAGATTCTTTTTTTTTTTTTTGGAGGGCAATTGGGGTTAAGTAACTTGCCCAAGGTCACATGGCTAGGTTTTTGTTTGTGTGTGTATTTAAAGTGTCTGAGGTCGGATCCGAACTCAGGTCCTTCTGACTCCTGGGCCAACGCTCTACGCACTGCGCCACCTAGCCGCCCCCAGGAAGGCAGATTCTTGAAAAGGAAGAACTTAGCTTTCACCAAGGAGAGAGGCAACAGGAAGCTCTGAATGGGGAAGACTCCTAGGGCCCGACCATTGAAGCCTATGATAAAGAAACCCACTTCCTCTCTTGTAAGGAGAGCAGTGAGGGACAAGCCTATGCTGGCTAAAGTAGTCTGAAGTGGTTAGGAAGTGGGTGGGTTTTGCTTAACTGTGTATTTTTGCTGTGGTTGACGATAGCCTACATTTCTAGTGTTTTCAGTTTACACTTTATCTGATTTGATCCTTAATGCAGGTACCATTATCTCCAGTTTATAAATGGGGGAACCAAGGCCCAAGGTTATAAATTAGTATCTAGCCATGGAGTGGATGGCTCGGGTTCAAGGCCCAGCTCTGACAAGAGCCGGGGGCCATGGGCAAGTCCTATTGCATCGGCATCAGCCTGTTTCATGACCTCCCGGTAGCTACTCTTGCTCCTATCAGCCCTGACTCACTGCAGGGGCAACAAAGATCTGGGAACCTGAAGTCAGAGCGAGAGTGATGACACATAGAAGGGCTATACAAGTGTTGATATCCCCAGATGGGGAAACCGAGGCAGAGAGAGATGGAACCCAGGTCTGACCTTTCACCGACTGCTGGTCACTGTGGTAACCTCTCTCTCAGCCTCAGTCTTCCCTCCTTTTGACTGCACCCTAACATCCTATCTTTGAATACAGAGAGAGGGATCAGGCTGGTTCTGTTGGGCCCCAGGGGGCAGGAACAGCTTGGAGAGATTCTGCCTGGGAGGGGGTTGGCCCCTTGTCAGATCTGCTGTGAGGGTAAAGGGGTGCTCCTGAGCTTCTAGGATTTGGGGCAGCTGAGTCAGCCGGTCTTGCAGAATCACCATGGCTTTTGTGCCACTGGAGTGCAGTGGTAAGAGCTGCCACATCCAGGCTTGGAGAGAAAAGCATCCAACTGACCTTCAAACCTTTCAGGCAAGGAATCGGTTGCTCGGGCCTTCCGTTTTTTCTTTCTCCTGGTGCCACTTTCAGAGATAGGAAGGGGCTGGCTGCTGCCCATCTCTAGGAGGGAGAGGGGAGTGAACAAAAGTCAATCTGTGTTCCTCCTACCCTCCCAGCCCTAGAGAAAGGAAGAGGGAAAAGCCAGGGAGGGCACAGGGAAGCTGCCCGTTAAATTTCCACAAGGACTATTGATTTGCTTTGCCCCAGAGGCAAAAGGAAAGGCAAAGCCATTATAGAAGATCGTTAACTGTGAAAAGGAACTCAGGCAGGCAAGCAGGAGTCTACAGGCAGGAGCTCCAGGAAGGGCCAGGGCGCCCACAGACCCCCAGGCCTCCCAGACCAGCATCTGAAGCACCAGATCTAAGATCTAGAAAGAGAAGGCCAGAAGGCGAGTGAGATGGAGAGGGGGCAGAAGGTGCAGGTAAAGAGCCCAGAGTCCCAATACTGCCCTGACTGTTCTGCGCAGGTTTTCTCAGTTTTACAGACAAGAAAACCTCAGTTTTCTTGTCTGTAAAATAATCTTGCCCTCCTTTCCTCCCCCCCTTCCATCTTCAAAGCTGTTGTGGGTACAGAGTTTGGCAAATTTTTGATAGTTAGACAAACATAAGGCATCAGGGTAGACTGGACACCTCAGGTTTCTTTCTGCCCTAAATTCTATGATCTTTTAAGAGAAAAACGCAGAAGTAATCATCTACCAGGACAGATTGGGCATGAAGAAATAAGTGAATTATTTAGGACTAAATCTTTCCTGTCAAGGAAAGTAGAGGCAAACCATGGTATTCCCCTTTCTGATGTCCAAAGTAGGGAGCAAGATCATTGGACAGCTCAAGCCCCCTTCACTACAGGGGATGCAGCCCCTTCTGGCAGACACACCCAGAGACCAAGGTCTAGCTCAGGCCTCTGGGTGCCCTAGCTCATTACTCTCTGTCCTCTCTCAGAAAAGCACCTGAATCCCATCCTTTGGAGAGAGACACAGACAGAGACACTGAGAGAGATAGAGACAGAAAGGAAAGAGAAAGAGAGAGAGACAGAGATGAGGGGAAGGGGCATGGGAGGCGGGACAGAGAGAGACAGAGATAAAGACAGAGACAGAGATGAGGCAGGGAGAGAGAGGAGGGAAAGAGAGAGACAGAGATGGGGGAGAGAGAGACATAGAGAGAGGAAAAAGAGAGAGACAGAGAGAGAGAGATCAGGACAAAGTGGCTATGAGACAGATGAACAGGGGCACCAAACTGGGAGTGATGAAGAAAGCAGGAATGAGACCAAGAGGTAGAAAGAGGGAAATAAATAAAATCCTATGCCAGTAACCAATCACGGGGCTGCTTTTAAGACTCTATAGTGAGGACCTTGCCTGGTTAAAGATAAATCACTCATAGAACATACCACACACTGATCCAGAATGGAGGCTTAACACTCTTTGCCTGCAGTTGGAAATAATAAGATTTCTTGAAGTCTCTGTGTCTAAATCCCCTCCTGGGCAATTAAACCTTTACATCCTTCTGAAATAATGGCCCTAGTGCACTGATGGGGTGGAGAGAGAGAAGGAGAGTCTTCTGGACCAACCTTCAATAAACACAGGTTTCGTTTTTTTCTCTGGGACTTTAAAATGGGAGCTGGCGAGCTGCTTGCCTGACTGTGCCTCAACCAGAGGCAAGGTCTATGTGCTTCTCTAAGGGCCCCAGCTGAAAACTATCAAAGAAATGGCCAGCCTGCCTAGGAAGATTGATGCCCGCTGGTGCAGTTCTGTGGACTGCTGCCATACAAAAGCACAGAACAGCTATTCGGAGAAAACACACGGAATGTGGCACTTGGTAAATCCCACAATGTTCGAGTATGGATGGTAGAGCAGTCAAGTGTCTGACAGCTCAATCTGGGGAGGGGTCCAAAGGGCAAAGTCAAACCTAAGTACAGCTCTGTCTCCATTATCCACAGTCACGGACCATACCCATGGCCTCAGCAATCAACTTCATGGAGCAATCACAAGCACTCCAGGGAATGTCCCACCTGGGAGAGCTCTGGGAGGTGCCTTATTCCCCCACCCTTCCTTCATTCACTCATACATTTAGTTAATGCCAATTGTCTACAAAGTTTAGATGAACAATAGTCCCCCGTCCCTTGGAGCTCACCCCTTCCCACAGACATGGCACATCCCCAAGATGGGCTGACTTGGGGGGTGGGGCTGGAGGTAGGCAATGAGGTCTCTCAGGGAACTTCAGCAGGACACAGTCCCTCCCTAAGGTGAAGGACTGCTGCAGCTTCCCCTTGCCCCAGGCAACCAGCACAGAGAAAGGGGCCTTGGTCTCCTCTTGCACCCAGCTCAGCTCTTCCGGAGGCCAAGGACCAGCCAAGAAGCCAGTGGATCTGGGGATAAGTCTCATCCCCGTCTTCCCTTCCCTGGATCACAATGTGAATGAGGTGGTGAAGGCCAGCCTAATGCCAGGGGGAGCTGCAGGAGAGGAGCAGTTGCTTCTGCCCCACCAGAGACAGTCCTAGGATCTGGGCAGAAAGCTGAACCCATTCTGTTTCTCTGTGGTTTTGATCATGGAAATGTAAGACAGCCCCATGTAGGAACAGTATGCCTGCACACAGCCAAGCTGGAGCTTAAACACCCCCACACAGCATATACCCACCCACCCACATACACACACACAGCATACACACACACCTACCTACTCACCATCCACACACTTCCCACACAGCGCACACACACACACACACACACACACACACACACACACACACACACTCACTCCCCACCCACCCACACAGCATACAGATTCCCCCCAAACACATACCCTCTTAGCATATACACACACCTCCCTCCCCACACAGCATACACACACCTACACACACACACACACCTACACACACACACACACACACACACTCACTCCCCACCCACCCACACAGCATACACACCTACACACACACACACACACCTACACACACACACACACACACACACACTCACTCCCCACCCACCCACACAGCACACACACACACACACACACACACACACACACACACACACCTACCTACTCACCATCCACACACTTCCCACACAGCATACAGATTTCCCCCAAACACATACCCTCTTAGCATATACACACACCTCCCTCCCCACACACCTACACACACCCACACCCACACCCACACCCACACCCACACCCACACACACACCCCCGCAGCCTCAGGCCTGGAAAGCCAGGGGAGCACCTGCTCTAGTCTGCATGGTTTCAGCAGAGGAAGGAGAAGCAGGAAGAATCCTTGGAAGCAGAGCTGTTGAGTGACTAGGAAGGAACTTGGAGTGACAAGGTGTGAAGGAGGGGGAGCCGCACCCTCCTCTGCATCAGGGTCAGCAGCCAAAAGCTCTTCACTTACACAAACCAGGTCTTTCTCTCTAGGAAATTTGGACTCCTGATTTTAGAGATTTCTAGACTCCTGCCCAATCAGACCTGGAGGAACCCTGTATGTGAAACCAGCAGGTCCAAAGCCCACCTCCCAACTGACCAATTCTGTGACAAAGTTTGAGAATCTGCCTGGCAACATACGGGGCTTGGGGAGCCCCCCCTCTGCCAAGGGGTGGGATGGCAGGATCTTCTCACATTCTTATTACCAAGACTTGCTCTTTACAATTTTGTGAGAGTCAGTTCATAAACATCAAGCACCTACTATGTGCCAAGCACTGAGTGAAGTCCTGGGGATACAAAGAAAGCAGTCCTTGCCCTCAAGGGGGACACAGTCCAATAAGGGGGACCACAGGCAATCACTCTGTACAGACAAGTTAGGATCAGGATCTGCTGGAGATGGTCAGCAGAGGGAAGGCACTGATACTAAGGGCATCAGGAGAGACTTCCTGGAGAAGGTGGGGCTTGAGCTGAGGCCTGAAGGGAGCCAGGGAAGCCAGGAGGCAGAGGGGAGGAGGGAGGGCATGCCAGGCAGGGGGCACAGCCAGAGCAAAGGCCCAGAGTCGGGAGATGAGTGAGGGGGTCAGCATTTCTGGATCACAGAAAATGTGGATATTTGGAAGGTGTAGGAAGGCTAGGAAGTGAGGGGTGGGGGTAGGGCGGTACTGAAGGGCTTTGAATGCCAGAGGATTTTACATCTGATCCTGGGAGTGAGCCCCAGGAGTGACATGCTCAGAACTGCCCTTAAGATGACTTGGGCAGGTTAGTGGAGGACAGACTGGAGTGGGGAGAGACCTGAGTCAGAGAGATGCCCCCAGCGGCCACTCCAATGGTCCAGGGCTGAGGTGGCATGGGCCTGTATCAAGGTGGTGATGGTGTCAGGAGACAAGATACAGGCAGCAAGACACAGTGAAGAGACAGGTTTGGAGCCTAAGTGACAGGCAGGATGGCAACGGGCTCCACACGTGTACAAGACACATTCACTCCTACTTCACATCAGCTTTAAGGCTGACAAAACACGGAAAACCTTGTGCAGAGGACCAAAGAGAGGTGGCAGGCCCAGTGCTTTTAGGGAAGAAGAGGCTGTGTGCAGGCAGACCAGAGCGTGCCTGGCAATGGGGGAATGACAGCTCACACTTACAAAGTCCTGTCTTCTGAAGATCCCAGGGAGGCTGGAGCACAAGCCTACTTATTCCCATTCCACCGAAGAGAGAGCTGCGGCTCAGAAGAAAGCAGGGGACCGAAGCAGGGGCTGAGCTGAGAGTCAGGGACAGGTCAGTCCTGACCCCAAGCCTCTCTCAAGCAATCTCCCTGGCCATGATGGGGATTGGGCTTGAGGAGTCCAAGAGGACCCGGAGGTTTCTAGTCCCAGGGTGATACCAATAACCAGAAGGGGGAAATCAACAGCTCATCAGCAGAGGGCTCAACAGCAACAATTAACACAGAGTCTCTGTGACAAGAAAGCTTCGCATGCCACCATGTGGGAACCGAGACTAGGGAGCTTATGTGGGGAGCCTCCATCATGACTAGAAGGGAGATGAGAAGGGGAAGCATGTCTCAATTAAGCACATGGAGCATCTCCAGAAGCCTCCTCTCTGGGGTAAGCCAAGCCTCACAACCCAGATCAGCCCCCAGCCTCACAGGACAGCCCTGGCTGGGGCAAAGCCAAGCCCAGGTTTCTTCAAACAGTAACCTGGGACATTTGAAAAACCGAGCCCTCCTTACCTAGGCCGCCTCAGCGAGGTGAAGACAGAGCCCAGATGAACTCGAGACTGGCCAGCCTGTTCTTTTCTTCTGCGGTTCTGGTACTGCTGTCATCGGTCCTTGTAATTCACCTGAAAAGTGCAGTGAGTGTTCAGCCCCCCAGTTTGCTGGTACCTCACCACAATTGGCATCTAAAAGAGACCAAGAAAAAGAGTGTGCTAGAGGGGCCCAGCAGGAGGGTGCACGTGCCCCTTCTGGAGAAGGGGGAACCCGACTGACCCCTCCCTGCCCCACACTCATGTGTAGACCTTCTCCATGGAGCCTTCTTCATCATCAGACATGTAAACATGAAAAAAGGCCCAGTCCAACAACTAGAGCACAGGGGACATGAAGCTCTAAGGCACCAAGGAGAGCCGAGGAGTGAGGAAGAAAGACCCTTGGAGAAAGAGCTCTGGGGTGACTCTCCAGAAGCTGCAGGCACTTCCCAGGAAGGCCAGGCCTTGTGCAGCCAGCGGCAGCAGCAGCTACTGAGCCACAGGCCTAGGGACGTCTGAGCTCCCTCCTCCAAGATGGCTTCTGTCTCGAGGCTCCAGGCCCAGGCCCCAAAGGGGCTCTAGCCACTTCCTCACCCTCAATCTTACACTTCCTTCTTCTACCCAAAAGGAAAAGTGCTGACTTGATACCTGGGGCCCTATTCAAAAAATGTCTGAAAGATCTTTCCCACCACCAGGCGGACAGTTTTACTTGGCTACCAGGACACTCGGGACTTTGGCGACTCTTCACCCCATCAAAAACCCAGTCATGTCTCTCCCCCCTTCTCATTCAAATAGAAAATCCCTTTTAATGATCTAGCATGGTCCAGCTGGTAGCCTGCCAGTGACAGGTCAACCGTGTGGCCTTACAGAGCCTGTGTCCTTCTGTCTCTCTCCCTCCTGTTTTCCATTTTTAGCATCTACAGGGGAGCAGACAAGGCGAATAAACACTAGTTCATATTGATGTACATTATGCATCAATGTTTTCTGGCTTTGCCTATGATTTCAGGGGGACAGAAAGAAACACCTTCCATTTGCACCTGCCCTACAACTCAGAGTCAGAGAGAAGCCCTGAACCACACAGCTAGTGGCTGTCTGTAGGAGTTCCTGACTACAGGCCCAGGCCTCTAACCACTGTACTAACAGTTGCCCAGATGTCTAGGCATCTTATACTTTTGGTACGGCTCAAGATACAAGAAGTGAAGCTGTCGTCTGAAGTTCCAAGCAAAGAGTGCCAAGGACTGAGTGTAAAGGGTGACACATGTGACTTTCAAAGGGAAAAGGGGAAGCAAGACCTAGATGAGGAGTCACAGCACCGTGGTACGTGGACCTAAGGTATCTGACCAGTGAATAAAGTCCAGACTGAGGGGTCTGGCACGTTGGAGATAAAGTTCAAATATCAACCACCTACTGTGTATAAGGCTTTGTCTCCTCTGCTGGATCCTCCTCTGGGCCACCCCTTCTACCTGTAGCTATCCCCCAGGGTTCTATCCTGAGTCCTCTCTCTTCTCCCTCTGTACAACTTCACTTTAGGATCTCAGCAGCTCCCAAAGACTTAATTATCACCTCTGTGTAGAACGCTGTCAGAACCAGAAAGCTTCTTAGATATGAGGACTCCCACCGAAGCCCCTCCCAGCTCTGACATTCTATGATTGTGCCCCAAGCCAAAGAAAAGGGGTAATTTAAAAAAAAAAAAAGGCATTTTCCTCACCCAAGATTTGCCTCCTGAATCCAGGCTCCTGAACTCATGCAGTGCCCACAAGCGTTGATAAAGAAGGCAGGCAGAGAAGTCCTCAGACCAATCACAGGGGCAGCAAAGAGGAAGCCCTCCTGCCACTGTGATGACCATAATTAACCCATCTCTCCATTAGTCACATCCTCATAGCCGCCAGACCAGAAGCCAAGAGAGAAGCCAATGGGGCTGGCTTGACTTGCTAATAAAAGACGGCCAACAGCTGGAGATCAAAGGGGCCAGTTTAGGGACTCAACCCGCCTCATATTTCTGGAGAGCTTTAAGGGTTTACCTGAGGGCTGAGGGCAGTGCCTAGCACATGGCAGGAACTTAATAACTGCTTCTTGGCTGACCTTTCAGCAGCCTGGTGAGGAGGTGGCACAAGGACTATTAGCACTCTCATTTCACAGATGACAAAACTGAGTCTCAGAAAGGTGAAGTGATTTTTCAGGGAACAAACACTCTGGCCCAGTTCCTTCAGGTTCCATCTATGTCCAGAGTTCTTCCCACAGGGCCTGGCAACTGAAGGGCTCAGGCAGCCTGATCAAGGCTGAGGGGAACACAGCAAAGGGCCCACAAACCACGCAAGGAGACTGTCCTCAGCATTTTTTCTTCCAATCGGTTAGTTCAACAAACTTTTATTAGATGCCTTAATTCTGTGCAATGAAAGGAGACCCATCCATCTGGTGCTGAAATCTGCTTTTCCTCTAGAGCCTGCAGCCTACCTGCCAAAGGCAGGGAAGAGCCAGAGAGAGGCAGTCTGCCAGGTCACAGGTGTGGGGCTCTATTCGTGGCTCTATTCCCCCTCAGCCCACACTGCACAAGCACCCTCTCCTGATCTCTCCACCTTGTGCTAGGACCCAAGGATCGAAGACCCCTGTTAAGTCCAGTGAGTCCAAACCCCTGCTTCTGCAGACAGAACACTGAGGCATGGTCAGGGAAAGAACCAATTAGTGGCAAGTCTAGGACAAGAATTCAGCCCCCCTACAATGTATCTAACACTCTGCAGACACCCTCTGTCCTTCCCCATATCCTCTATGCCCCAATGAGTCCCAAAACATGTTCTAGACCCTCTGCCTGGAATGTCCTTTTTGCTTAGCAAATCCCTCCTCAGTCTCTGAAGCCCAAAGCCAAATTTCACCTCTTCCAGGAAGCCTGCCCAGATCCCTCCAGTGAGGAACAAACAGATCATCCTTGGGCATCACAAAGCCCCTCTCCGAGGCATGCACCATGGGATGCTGGTGTGACATGCTGTCTTTCGTGAGGGCAGGGTTCTGGTCACATCTAAGCTACACACCTCCACTGGGCCTAGCACAATGCTCTTCCCTCAGGAGGTACTTTAAAAATGTCTGCATAGCTGAATGCCCATCACAGAGCTGAGCAAAGAGGAAAGATCTGGTGGAAGAAAAAACAATCCCAGACACTCCTTAAATTTACACCCCAAATCACCCAGAAAATGAAAGAGAAAGGATGGAGAGGGCCACAAACTGATTAAGCACCTAAGTGCCAGCCACTTTGGATACAATGCCTCCAACCAAGCCGCCTGTTCCCAAGGAGCTGAAGTCCTGCTGGAGGCAGCAGCTGCTACAAGCGGAGTGACACAGAAAACCTTTAAAAGTAGACAGGAGGTAACTGGAGAGGGGGAGGCAGGGATCAGGAAAGGAGCCAGAGAGGAGCAGGGCTTCAGCTGAGCCTTGGAGAGGCAGGTGGGAGTGGGAGAAAGTGGGGTGAAGGCCAGAGGCTGGAGAAGCAGGGCCACGGAAGGGAGTCAGGCGTGTGCATCAATGACAGGGTGTGGAGAGCCCAGAGCTTTGGCCAAAAGCAGCTTTAACAGGCCCTTCCAAAGAGGGGAGGCTTTGGGGGAAGGCCAATGAGGGTAGTCTGAGGTGCCCACGAGGCATCCAAGTTAAAAGCCTAGAAATCAGTTACTGACATGGAATTTCAGCTCAGGAGAAAGACAAGCCAATCAGTCCACAAGCATTTACTGTGTGCCTGGCCCCGTGCTGAGTGCTGGGGCTAAACCATGGGCCCTGCCCACAAAGAGCTCCCATCTCATGGGGGAGTCAACATGCAAACTGCTGGATATATACAGATACAGGTGATGAGAGAGGATAGGTATATATGTAATTTCAGAGGGAAGATAGCAAGGGGAAGAGAAAGAAAAGGAAAAGGCTGCCACCGGAAGTGGGATTTGAGCCAGTTTTGGAAAGCAGGCAGAGACAAAGTGGATGAGAGGGTGAAGGCCCAGTGTAGCTGGTCACAGAAGGCATGAAGGGCAGTAAAGTGTAAGAGGGCCAGAAAGGCACTAAGGGGCCAGGAGAAGAAGAGCTTTAAATGACAGAGACATTTAGATTTGATCTGGGAGTCCTCTGCATCAAGGAGATAATTAAGCCTCTGGGAGCCAAGGAAGAAGGACAGACAGGACTTCCAGAAAATCTGTAGTTAGAGGATAAGCAGAGCTCCAGCTCTAAGGATCTGGACAAGGACGGACCGGCCAGGAATAAGAACCAGGAGGGAGCAGAGTCCCTGAAACCTGGAGGAGACAGATGGTCAGTAGTATTGGTGTAGGAGAGCCATCAAGAAGGATAAGGGATGAACTTGGAGAAATGTGGGATTTGGCCACTAAGGATCACTGGTAACTCTGGACAGAGCTGTCTCAGTGAAGGGATCAGGTCAGGAGCCAGATGGTAGAGGGCTCAGGAGAGCATGAGAGAAGGGGAGGCACCAAGGTTTTTCTGAGAAATGGAGGCAGGTCACAGGGTGTGAGCTTAAGGGATGCTAGGGGATAGTGAGGATTTCTTTTAAAGGATAGGTCAGAAGGAACCAAGGAGATAGGGAGAAACTGAAAATTGGAAAGGATGGTATCAGAGGCAAAGATGGGAGGGGAAGGGATTGAGGCTACATGTAAAGTAGCTGCTGTTACCCTATGTAGAGGAGAAAAGCTGTCTCTTTGTCAGAGACAGAAGGAAAGAGGAAATAGTGGGGGATGATATTGATGGGTTATCAAATTAAGAGAAGGGTAGAAAATGAAGCTTTCAGTGAATGGTTTCAACTGTTTCAGTAAAGTGTGAAGTATGGAAAACAACTGAGAGAGTGAGGGGAGTGGATCCTGTGGGAGGCCTGAGGAGGGATACATAGGGATACACTGGAATAACCACTGGGGAGAGAGGGATAGATAATCAATTAGGGATGTACACCAGATTGCCTTGCTGCAGTGAGAGCCCAAGGGGGATGAAAAAGCAGATTCAGGCCCTCCTCCAGCACTTGGGGAGGAGCAGAGGATGCTGGGGGATGATCCAGGAGTGTGGCTTGGCAAGGCACTGGAGGACAGAGGACAAGAACCCTCAAGCAGGTGGCAGTGTATCCTTGCACAGGTTCACTAAAGCTTCGAGAGGAAAACTAGTTGAGTGGAAGCAGAACAGACTTGTTGGCCTGGCAAAAAATGGAGTGAAAGGAAGGGAGTGGGAGTGAGGAGGAAAGGCAGGCAGTGGGGGGAGGGAATGACAGGAAGAGCATCTCAGAGCTCATCGACAGAGAGGCAGAACATGGCAGGTCATGGCAAAGTAAGAGTGACTATCCCTGTGTGTGGCTGAGGTGAAGTGGGGGAATCAGAAGGCCAGGATGTCTGAAGGAATGTCAGCTGCTGCTGGAGCCCCCAGGATAGGGGTGAAAAGGGAGACTGAAGCTGGCACTGAAGGCACAAAGAAAGGAGGGAGACTGCTGGGCATCAGTCACTGGCCCTTACAAGGAGCTGGGGTGGATGAGAACCATGGCTCCACCAAACCCCAAGGGAGGACAGGAGAGTGTGGGAGTGGTGAACGGGGTGCACTCCATCAGCTCAGCAGTTAGGAGAGAAGGTACAGCCAGGAGTGGCTGTACCAAGGAAGGCCAAGGAGGCAGAGCCTCATTTAGTGGCAAGCAGGTCTTAGTGAGGGCCAGAAGGGGGACAGAATGTTAGAAAAGAAGTCTAAAATGAAGACTTTCTTTTTTTCTTTTAATGTTAGAGTGGAGATTCTAGGGAGCACAGAGGGAGGCACAAGCAGATATGCAGTGGGATACTGAGGGGAGTAGAGGTGAGATGGATGGGTCACCATTAGAGGGGAGAAAAAGGAAGACAGAACCTTGGAATACATGCATAGGGAGTAGAACACAGGTGATGATCCCTCCGAGGAAATTAAGGAGTAGCCAGACAGGGAAGGCAAGATAAAAGGGGATGGAGAAGTCAGGGGAATCCCAGAAAAGGGAGAGAAGTACGTAGGGAGAGGAAGGAAAAGGGAAGGAGAAAGAGAGGAGGAAAAAGAAACAGAGTGAAAGAGAGAAAGGGGAAGGGGGTTGAGACAGTGAGGGGGGAGGGGAAGGGGGAAAGGAGAAGGGCAAAGGGAAACAGAAGTAGGAACATCCTGTGGACATTCAACTGATATAAGTGTCAGGATCCCCATGCCCAGACCATCCCTCTCTTTTTACTCTCGGGAGACACCCTGTTTTCCAGAGCTAAGGACCAGCAAGCAAGCTATACCTTGAGTTTGACATAACAACAACCCTTTTCACTCACCCTCTGGATGGTCTCAGCCACAGCAAAATCCCAGAACTGTTTCACACCAGCACCAGGTGGGCCCTGAGCTTGGACCCTGGACAAGCACCTGCAGTAATCTTCCTGCTATGAATCAAGCCGCTCTCCCTGGTGCTGTCACCCCTCACTGTCAGGGCTACAGCTCACTGCACAGCCACTAGCATGAGCACTGAGATCTAAAGCCGGGCACATGTCTAGTTTCCCTCCTCCAACTAAATGAAGAAAGCCTTTTGCTTATCACCAGTTATCTCTTCGGTTTTAGTTTAGTTTAGTTTTAAGTTAACTGGGGTTCTGTTAACCTGTGGGAGCTCTCTGGGGTTTTTTAGAGTTAACAGCAGTTGTAAAACCTCTGTGGGTCTTTGGTCATTTATTCTTCGGGTTGACATATGGGAACTTATATCAATAAGGTGACTCAACAGAGCCTAGAAATGGTCTCAGACAATACTGGCTTTCCTTAGCAAACGGAGAAGAAATGTGGCAATCAAGGCAACACTAACAGATAAACTGATCTGTAATACCAGGAAGACATCACAAAATAATGAGCAATGCTGTCTCTTAATCCAGGGGAAAGGGATGGGGACTATAATGACTTTGCAAAAAGCATCTGCTCTGGTGGAGCACCGTTCCCTAAAGTCTTCTTAGGAGCAATGAAAGCATGTGCAGCCAGCACATGAGTTAAAATCAAGAGAGATTCCTGAATGGAAAGACAACAGATCAAAGTTGGCCGGTCCTCTGAGAAGTCTTACTATGGAGCTGGACATAAAACAGGAAGATGTTCGTTCCCTTCCACTCATTAAGGGCATCTGGCTCACAATCTAAATAGGAGATGGTAAAGTCTTTCAGAAACTCCAGACTGCAAATGACTGAAGGACATGATAATTCAGTTCAAATATCTGAAGGACAGTGGGGAGCCTTGGAGAGAGTGGTGGATAGAGCTCCAGGCCTGGAGCCAGGAAGACCCAACTTCAAATCTGGCCTCAGATACTCACTAGCTGTGTGATCCTGGGCAAGTCACTTCACCCTGTTGGCCTCATTTTCCTCACCTGAGAAATGAGCCAGAGAAGGAAATGGCCAACCAATTACTCCAGTGTCGCTGCCAAGAAAACCTCAAATAGGGTCACAAAGAATCAGATATGACTGACAATGAGTAAACTACAAGAAGGAGGGCCTTAGTTCATACCATATGAGAATCAGCTGAAGGAACTGGAGGGTTCTTTGGCCTAGAGAAGTGGGGTAAGGGTCGGGGATATATCAGAAGGAACAGTCTGGATATTTTTAGGTGCACATATTCATAACCCAGGCATTTCACTGGAGTTGCAAAAATGCCCTGGGAAAGATAGGAACTGTCTTCAAGTGTCTGAAGGGCTCCATGTCACGGGGCCCAATAAGATTTGTCTGGTGTGGCCCAGGAGGGCAGAATGAGGCAGAACCAAGAAACTGCAGGGATAAATTTAGGCTTGATATGAGGAAAACCTTCACAAGTTCTAAGAAAGAGTTGGGATATTTTTAGATGGCTGCATCCACAAGCCCGATATTTACATCGAGCTTACAAAGCCATGCCAAGCATAGTATTTATGCCCTCCTAATCCCACCCCCACCACTGAGAGGAGGCTTTTTTTCATCAGAGAGAATGCCCCCAGTCCAGTGCTATCTAATGGAAGCTCATTGAGGTTGCACCAAGATAACCTGCTGACCTGGGAGAAGCTGACAAACACCCAGAAAAACCACAGAATTTCTCACTCTCTGCTTTCTGTAATGCCAAGCAAAGGCAACTTCCCAAGGTTCAAAATACCCCTGGATCACAACCGAATTACAATTATCATCAGTTAATGCCAAGCACCTTGGAAAGCACAACAGCCATCTAACCCTGAGCTACAGCAAGGTTAAGACATCACAGCATTAAAAGAGAGGTCTTTTCTTCATCTAACCTGAGGCAAGTTCTCAGCAGTCTCTGTTCTTGGGGAGACAAGGCCACAAGATACATTGCCAGTGTCTTCATTAATTCATTCTCAGTCTGCAGAACAGTCCTAGGACCCCTGAAAACATTAGCAAGACCCTCTTCCAGGATTTCTGTAAACATAACAAGAAAATCCTCCTTCAGGGTTGCTGAACCAACAGCAAGGTTCCAGGACCTCTGAAACAACAGCACTGTCCTTTACCAGTGGACAAATCTGGCAAAAAAACATCAAAACAGACAAAATACTGGCATCGCAGCCATGTCTCCTCAGTCCTTGGCAGCTCTGCATGGCAGCTCTGAAAAGTCCTGGGCAGCTCCAACTGGCCCTCAGCAATCCATTCTCTCTCTGCCTCCATGATGCTGCTTCCAAAAATTCTCCTGCCTCTCTTCCTCTGCTTGTGCCTCTCTAAATCCAGCTCCTCCCAGTTCAGCCCTCTCTTTTCACATCAATAAGTCCATCCCACAAGTGGGATTCACAAGGTCTGGGATTTAACACTCAACCCGAAAACCAAGCCAATACAGGGGGGTCTTTAAATTCCATTACTATTATATCTTCCCAGCAGCTGGCTCCACTGGAAGATGTGGCCTACTCCAGAGGGCAAGGGAAGGAGTCTAAGGTGCTGGGCTGAGAAACACCACCCCCACCTTCTTGTCACCAAATTCCTCCAGGCATTGCAAAACACATCTGTGACCTACTCTTGATATGGTAACCACAGGCAAAGGAAGCAAGCAGATGACCGGAATAGCCAAGAGGGGGTCAGAGGCTGGGAAAAATGCCGAAGGCCACAGATGGGCAAGAGGTCACCCCATGGCTTCCCTCTGGTCTCCACCAGGGCCAGGGAGACCTCTAGAAAGAAACACGTGCTCCTGGCCCCAGGCTGCCCCGAGTGTACTCGGTCATTTAGGGATCCTGCCAACCAGCCGCCCCAGCAGCTGCAGCCAACACAGCTGAGGGCCCAGGATGGTCCAGGTGAGTTCTCACCTGCAACAGAATGAAGTAAGCAGCCTCCTCCTCACACACACTCACTGAGGGAGGTCACAGGATGAGACGGGGCCTCAAGCCCCCGTCACATCCCCAGCAAGGGGACGTGGAGCCCAATCTGAAGCCATCCCAAGATAAGGAGCCCCCCATTCCACCTGGGGGCGGCCCGAATTGTGACTCTCCCAGGCCTGGCTCCGGCCTCGGGGCTGCCCTGCCAAAGGGGGCTGGAGGAGCAGCTGTCTGGCCCACGATCAGAGCCTTCCTCCGCTCCACCACTGCCCCCCTCCACAAAGGCTTTCTTCTCCGGGTTATAAAGTCCCCAACCCTAGAAGGAGCCTAGGGCCCTTCCCTGCTCGGTCTCCTTCCCTCGCCCAGTTCGTTGTGTCCTTCCTAAAACGGGGCCCTCAGGAGCCAAGGCCCGGGTCTGCCCCTCCCTCCTCCTCCTCCCCGCCTTAGGCTGCCACATCACCCCGAATCAGAGACAACCACCGGAATCCCGCCACCTGCACCTGACAAAGGGTCCTTCCTATCCTGGGACACCTCGCTCTGCCGGAAGTGCTCCCTGACACCCAGCCCGGGCGCTCTCCGGAGCTTCTGCTCCTGGTTGGGTTCTCTGAGCTCAGTCCTTCCCCTCCTAAAACGCGGCTGGGATCCCCCTCTTCTCTTCTCGGCAGGAGTCTCCCACAGAGCTCCTTCCATCAACCTCTGCCCAGAACTGGTCACAGCGGAGCTCTCTCTATGCCCAGACGCTCTGAATGCAGCCCAAGAGGCCACGAGCTTCGTCGGAGCTGCCCCATCCCACTGTGGACGCCCACTGAGCTGGTGGTCCACTAAGACCTCGGATCTTTTTCAGACCTTTTACAGTCTGGCCACCAACAACCCTCCTCTCTAACAACTACAACCCCTCCCCCGCTCCCTCCTTACAGACCCCTCAGACGCCCAGGGGCGGGGACATGGCCGGGGGGGAGCCGAGATCGGGCCTGCGTGCAAGCTTCCAGTCACCTCCCCACTCCTTTGAGCCTCTCAGTTCGCTCGCTACCCAGCGTCCCGACTCCCCCTTCCGTGAGGAGGCGGCTCAGACAGCCAGCGAGGCGCTGGGAGGAGGCAGAAGCAGCGCAGGCGATTAAGGATCAGGGAAGGAAGGAAGCCCTGAAGAAGCTAATTATCTGATCGGTGGTGCAGAGCTGTGTCCAGAGCCAGGAAGACCTGAGTTCAAATCCAGACTCAGACACTTTCTAGTTGTGTGACCCTGGGCAAGTCACTGACCCTGTCTGCCTTAGTTTTCTCATCTGTAAAATGGGAGGATCCTAGGAGATCATATGTGCAAAGTGCCTTGCAAACCTCAAGGTGATATTTATTTACATTTCTAGCTATTCACTACCGTGGGGAAAACCACACATAAACAAACAAACACAGGACATCTATGAAGCAATTTTGCAGAGAGAAGATACTGGCAAGGGGAGTGGGGGACGGGGCTTCTGGTGATCCTGGAGCTGAGGTCAAAACTAGAAAGAAATGAAAACATCAGGAGTGACTGTTAGAATGGGCCTGGGAATGACTGGAGGGTCCCCAAAGTGAATGGGACGGAGGGCAAGCAGGGGGATATCCGGAGCAGGAGGGAAGGAATAAATAAATAAATATATATATATATAGCACCTACTGTGTGCCAGACGTTACCATTATTGTCTCATTGGATCCTCATGGTGACCCTAGGAGGGAAGTGCTGTTATTAAT
>WOXC01011195.1:0-73159 GCA_011680675.1 Gymnobelideus leadbeateri | reverse complement strand
TTTTCTATTCAATTCTGGTTTTTTCCTCAAGAATGCTTGAAAGTCCTCTATTCCACTGAATGACCATATTTTCCCCTGAAACAAAATACTCAGTTTTGCTGGGTAGGTGACCCTTGGGGTCATTCCCAGTTCTTTTGCCCTCTGGAATATCATATTCCATGCCCTTCGATCCCTCAGTGTAGAAGCTGCCAGGTCCTGGGCTCTTCTGATTGTGTTTCCACAATATTGAAATTGTTTCTTCCTGGCTGCTTGTAGTATTTTCTCCTTGATCTGGGGATTCTGGAACCTGGCTATAATATTCCTGGGAGTTTTCTTTTTGGGATCTTTTTCAGGAGGTGATCGGTGGATTCTTTCAGCCTCTATTTTGCCCTCTGGGTCTAAAACATCAGGGCAATTTTCCTTGAGAATTTCTTGAAGGGTGATTTCTAGGTTCTTTCTTTGATTGTGGCTTTCAGGTAGTCCAATAATTTTTAAATTGTCTCTCCTGGATCTATTTTCCAGGTCAGTGGTTTTTCCCATGAGATATTTCACATTGCCTTCTAATCTTTCATTTGTTTGGATCTGCTTAACAGCATCTTGATTTCTCATAAAGTCATTAGCTTCCATTTGCTCCAGTCTAACTCTGAAGGAATGAATCTCCTCAGTGAACTTTTGAGATTCTTTTTCCATCTGGCAAATTCGACTTTTTAAGGCATTCTTCTCCTCATTGCCCTTTTGGGCCTCCTTTGCCATTTGAGTTAGTCTATTTTTTAAGGTGTTGTTTTCCTCAGTCAGGCTGTTGACCCTCATTTCATACTTTTCCTGCATCCTTCTCATTTCTCTTTCTAATTTTTCCTCCACTTCTCTTATTTGATTTTTAAAGTCCTTCTTAAGGTCCTCTATGGCCTGCAACCTGCTCATGTTTTCCCCTGGGGCTTTTGGAGCAGGACTTCTGACCTCACAGTCCTTTTCCCGCTCTATGCCCCCAAAATAGGAGTCTAGGGTTGCATTTTTCTGTTTCCTTTGCCTTGGCATGTTGCCACTTAATTACTTGACTTTTGGGCTTGTTGCCACACTATGGCTTTAAGGCCAGATAGAGGAATTTTCATCCGGAACGTGTGGGGGGCAACTTCCGTTTCTGGCAAGCTGTAAACCCACCCACAACTTCCACCCTAGATCACAATCCAGATCCAGGGAGGTTAAAGCAAGAGCGATTACCCCCCAAGACTGATCGCTGGATCTCCCCACAATTTGTAGGCTGGGAGCCAGAGCTGCCTCTGAAAACTACAAAATGGCGTGTCTCCTCAGCGGCTTCTAGCCCCAGGGGAGGGAGCTGACGCATTCCCCAAATACAGGTCCCAAAGTCCATAGGACACTAACCTCTTACTTTGTCCTAGGCATGTCTATGTTGATAATTCTGGAATCGCCACAGCTCCTGGTGTTCTGGGGTTCCTCCAGCCCACTGCTGGCCCTGCTGCCCTGGGGCTAAAACCTCGGCTCATGGGGACCTGGGCTCGGCTCAGCTCCTGCACTCTGCCAGGTCCCAGACCTCTGCCCTGGTCCTTCCTGCAGGGCTGCTGGGCTGTCCTCAGTAGGAGGTTAGCTTCTCTGTGTCGTTCTGTGGGTGGTGGGGCTCCAGAAGTTGTCCAGAGTCCCCTTTTACATAGTTTGGGGGGAATCTGGGGGCAGAGAGGCTTGGATGAGCTGTTTCTACTCCGCCATCTTGGCTCTGCCCCCCCTTGGGGGATTTTTTAAAAAATAATTCATAAGTTCTTTTGAGTTAATTTTTTTGTTTCAATTCATTCATAATTTGTTCGTCTTTCCCTCTAAATCCTCTAGGAAGTACTAGACACTCCTCTTCAAACACTATAAATGTCCCTCTAGGTCTTTCTATTATTTTGTGTCTGCTGACGTATCCATTTTATGAATGGATTGAGTTCTCATTCCCAATACATGTGCTACTTCGCTCCTTTTCCAGTCATACATGTGCTTATTTTTAACACCATTCCTCATTCATAAGTACTGTAGTTTATGTAAGCCTATCTTTCCTTTGGGGGATCAGAAATTTTGAATCTTTCAAGATTGAGCTTTCCCATGTTTGCAGCTATATAGCATTATATAGAGAATGTTGGTATTAAAAAGAGGCACATATTACAGAGAGAAATTCTGGCTCATTGAAAGAAAACACTCTATGATATCTCAAATTCACTTCAGATTATTCTCTTTCTGCATTAAATTATGAGTCTAGTTCATTATACATTTATACCACTTATCCAATGTAATGACAAGCAAAGAAATACTTAGAGCCTTGTTTCAGCTATTTAATGATTTAACACCTTATTTCAGTTCTAATTTCTTTTGATCCTTGCCCTTGGTTATATCAAATCTTTATTAAGAAACAGAACTTGGGAAACCTGCAGTGGAGAGACTTTTCAAAGACAGGAACAGGAAGAATGTAAGAGGTGGGAGGAACAGGGAGAAGCTAATGAACAGATAAAGAGCTGAGCACAAGCTGGGAGAGACCAGAATGAGAAGGAACACTTGTGGTTGTGGCACTCTGTCTCTTCTGTCTGTGTTGATTTTTGTTTGTAATACTTTGTACAGAATCCCTGGGACCTTACTGGAACCCCTGAAAGAGGATTTTCTTGTTGTCTGTTTACAGAAGTCCTAGGATTTGGAAGTCCTGGGATTATATTGATGATTTATGTTGAGTTCTCACACCTTGTTTGTGAGTGTGTGTTGAGTTCTCAGTCCTTGTTTCTGGGTCTGTAGTGGTTTCACAGGCAGATAGTGAATTGGTGATGGTGCCAGCAATGTATATGAATCTTGTTTTGGTTCTATTAAGCTTTGCCTTCCCAGAAATAGGAACTGTGAAGGATTTAAGGTAGAGTGGACACTGTGGACTTCAATATGGAACTGGATGAGGAGCTGAGAGCTGCCTACCTTTGAATCCAGGTGACAGTTGGGTAAATTCAGGCAAAAGCAGGGACCATAGAAGAGGAACTGTGGAATCTGGGAGCCAGCCTTGAACCAAGATGAAAAGATCTCTCCTTGGGTACTTAGTGCTGACTGAAATCATGATTTACTGTGGTCTAAGGGTGGGAGAACTTTGTCCTCTGTACCTTGTACCTCTTAAGGATGATTGAGTTAAGGATGATTAGAAACTAATCTCCAATCATAAAGAAGCCTTTTTTGACTGAGATATTAAGACAATGTGATCTAGGGGTGGAGAACTTTGACCTTTGTACTTTGTGTCCCTTAAGGAGGATTGCTCCTTAAGGATGATTGAGTTAAGGACTTACTGAATAATATCTTTTGTTTAAAACTATATGGTCACTTTGGTGAAAACTATGTGGTCACTTTAGTGATAAGTTTTTATGTTATAACTTTGTGAATGCTGTACTTTGGTTTCTGTGAATGTTTTACTTTAGTTTATGGCTGAATAAATAAAGATTTCACTATACTATGTGATTAGAGCCTTAGAGTTATTCACAGCAGCAGTCCTCTGGAAAGCTTCTCATGCTTAACTTTACATCCAACTGCATGTGAATATGTATGTGTGTATGAATATAGACATTGGTGAAACAATGCTCCAAATGCATATTAAGATCTGGGCAATTCACAACCTTAATATATTTGATTTTTCCATTATGGATTCCTTCTTAGTGATCTTGGACCTCATTGAGGGAAGTCCTTTTGCATTTTGAGGATTTATATAATCTAAACAATGTCAGTTGTAAAAAAAGACATATGGAGAACCTGTCTACTGATAAGGAGCTCTTTTTATTAACTACTGGAACCAATGCATAGAAATGGAGGAAATCATACTTTGCTTCTAACTTTCACACGTTAATATTTATTAAGCTGTAATAGTTGAGAAAATCATTTGAAGAAAAGCATCATATAAAATAACATTGCTGTTGTTTAATGATTTGTAGATTCTAATTGTTAACATTTGAATTAATATATTCAGAACTCCACTAGTCTGTTGAGAACATTTTACAAAGCTCTATATTCTTACACACAGACACAGACATGTGTGTGTGTGTGTGTGTGTGTGTGTGTGTGTGTGTGTGTGTACTCCTTTTGTTTACTTCACTCACATTTAAATTTTGGATTCCCTGTTTGTATTTTCCTTGTTTCATTTATGTCTGGCAAATTTCATTATTGACTGTGGAGATTGGAAGATGAAACAGATTTTATTAATTGTAATTCCTCAGAGTTATGGAAAGCGTGTTTGACTCACATGAAATTCATTCATTCTCCTCCAAGAATCCAGGGTAAAAAATGTCTCAATCCAATCCCTATTGTCTTCTGATTTATATCACACAATTAGACAAATTCACCATTCAAAAATACCATGTCAAAAATGTTCTGAACTTGATATAAAATTTTCATTTTCTGTTGAAAAAATCTCCATGAATTTCAAAGGGAACCTGCTAAGATGACAGCTTACTTAAAGAACTGCACTATGTGATAGTGTGCATTTTGAAGCCTCTTAACATTAGAAGAAGGCTCAGGGCACTAACCATTATTTTACTAGTTTTCAATAATACCCCATTTGGGATAAAAAGGAAAATTCCAGGTGCTGATTTTGATCATGAAGACATTCAAGTCCAGTAGGTAGTAAGTATAAAGGTCAGAAATACTGAACAATAATGTATCTTATGTTAGAGGGCAGCTCAAGTCCTATCTTCCATGATGAAACCTTTCTTGATCTTCCCCTTCCTCCCCACCTCATCCTCTGTAGTTCCCTTTCTCCCAAACTGTATTGAAATTAACTGCTTTTATTTATTTTGCCTTTATTTGCTTTATTTGCTTTATTCTTTTTCTTATTTTTATATGTGTACTGGTCCCCCCACCCCATCCCCATAGAATGTAAGCTCCTTGCAAATAGGGATTTTTCTTTTATTATATTTGTGTCGTCAGTGCCTAGCACAGCTGCATGGCCATAATAGATACTTACTTAAAATATATGTTTTAATGTGTTGCATATGCCTTTATGTATGCATATTATTACTTTCATTAGAATGTAAACTCCTTGAGGGTAGGGATTAATTTGCTTTTGTCTTTGTAACTTTAGCACTTTACCCACTGCCTGGAACATATTAGGTAGTTAATAATGGTTTATTCATTGATTGATCTTTGTTTCTCACTTTTTCCTCTTAAACCCATCAAACCATCCCTAGTAACAGAGATTATTTTATTTTATTTTATTTTATTTTTGCTTTTTGGAGGGCAATTGGGGTTAAGTGACTTGCCCAAGGTTACAGGGATAGTTTATTTTTTTGTTTGTTTGTTTTATGTGTGTGTGTTAAGTGTCTGAGGCTGGGTCCAAACCCAGGTCCTCCTTCCTGCCTCCAGGTCCAGTGCTCTATTCACTGTGCCACCTAGCCACCCCATTATTTTTTAAAATTTTTTTCAGAGATTTTTTTGAGAGAAAAAATCAATTTTGCAATATCCACCAACAAATCAATAATGTCTAACAATGTATGTATCATCCCACACCTTCAGTTACCTCATCTTTGTAGAGAAGGAAGAGAGGAACATTCATTTTATTTACATATAACCTTATTATGAAGTCTAGATATATTGCATGTCAAACACTATTATCATACTCAATTTAATAAACATTTACTATCTATTATGAACAAGACAATAAGTGACAGATACTGTATCTCTTCCAGTATTACATGGAAAGTCTATAACATGGCAAATGTATACATGTCCTTTGACACCCATAAAATAAGATGTGAGAAGTGCTCTATATTATAAGCTCAAAGGAGTATACTGTCAAACAATTAATAGAAGCTGGATGATAATATTAACAATAATAATTGTTGACATATTTGACTAACAATTCTCTGAATGTGCTCTCCTTCTTAACTGTTGATCTGGACTAAATTTCTGTTAAGAATAATGTATTTTTTCATGGAACCATTTGTTCATGGGGTCAGAATGACAGTTGCAGACTTCAGGCTCCCCTGGCTGTACCTTAGTCCAAGTTTCCATCTCTCTGCCCAGAGCACAGTGATAGGCTCTAAGCTTTTTGGCTTGCTACTGGTCCCTGTACTGGAAAGCTTTCCTGGCCTGGACTGCCAGACTAGGTTTTTCTTGTTGGACCCCTTCCCTAGTGCCTGCAGACTTCTGGCTATCTCTTTTGTGCCAACCTGGGCTGGCAAAATATACTTACTATAGTTTCTTTTTGGGTTTCTTGATAATTTCTGCCCTTATTTTTTTAATGGAATAGTTGTGAGGAACCCCTGGCCATTTTGCTTCAACTCACTCTATCATCTTGGGGAGAGGTCACCTACTCTATTCTGAGCCCATCTCATTGTCCATCTGCAGGGTTTATTGAATAAATAAATGGAAAGATAAATAGACTAACAACGCAATGGAGTCCTCATTCATGCTTAAAATTTTAATGTCTTTTGTTTTTCCTTTTGTATATGCTTTAGATAATTCATTATAAATGTGCCAAGGTATATATTACATACATATTATATGGTTGGTTGGTTGTTGTCCTTTGTACTTAAAGAGGACTAAAAGGATGTCACTATGTTAGAATCACGTTCTAGTGTGTCCAACTGTGACTGATTGAACCAATACAAATTTGGAATATTCTACCACAGGTTGGGTATAAATAGTTTGAACATTTTGGGTTAATTCCTTAAATTTACACATCTCCTGTTAATTTTAGATATGCACACATACATATACACATCATATATACACATTATATAAATCTGATTTTGCACATGCATGTTCATATGTACATATATTACAGATGATGTGTACATAATACATAGATATATTTATATTAATGTTATTTAAGACTATAAAATATATACATACACAGAAGCAAAAAGGGGGAGAGAAAGAGAGAGATATCAGTTGTTGCATAAAAAATAGAAAGGGTAAAGTTGTTGTTTGTACTCCATTCTCTTTTCTAGTAGGCTTTTTTCCTTTTTGTATACTTGTAGCACTGCTTGCCTAGAGCCCCACCCAACACAATGTTGATTTCTACATCAGCGCCAAAGATGAGTTGTGATAGAGGATGATGGGTATGTCAAAGGGGCAGAGAAGACTATTTTTCTTTAAACCTGGGTTCTTAGAAAGTTATTGTTTCTTAGGCCACCTATATTTGCCCATTTTAGCACTTGAGAAAAGTAAACAACTTGTTAGAGATATGTGTTTTCTCATGACTGTTACTGATAAAAAGGAAAGGTAATCTTGAATAGACATAAGAATCACTGATGTTACCAAAAATGAAGGAGATGCTAGCATATTTCCATTTTTTCACTTTTAATAATGTGCTTAGGTGGACACATCCAATTCATCTGGATTTGCAGCCTCATTTACTCAGCATGGCTCCTCTTAAAGAATCCAATGAGATTCTATAGACATCGAAACCAAATTGTAAGACTAAGAAGATTTTTGTTCATTTAACAAACAGTGATTCTTTCACCAAGTTTTGATTTGTTTGCCAAATAGAAACTTGAATTACTTCTATTTTTTCTTCTAATTATTTGTGCTTCAAGATACTATATTACCCAATTAAAAATTACAACTGTAATTGAAATGTTGCATCTATGAACTTCTTTCCATGCGTTTGTTGGTCAACAAGCATTATTATGTTCCACTATGTGCCGATACAAAGGAAAACAAAAAACAAAAAATTTCCAACTCTCAAGGAGCTTACAGTCTACTGGGGGAGACAAGTAAGCAGCTATGTGTAAACAAGATATATACAGGTTAAATGGGAGAAAATCAGTAGCAGAAAAGCATTAGCCTTATGTGGGAAATCCCAAATAGTGTCAACTTAATGTCTGTTTAGATGTAGCATGGTGTGACCTATAGAGAGCTGGTCCTGGAGTCAGGAAGACCTGGATTCACCTCTGAAATGTTCTGTCTGTGTGACTCTGAGTAACTCATTTAGTCTCTCCGTTGGCCAGATAGTTCTTTATTACATTACAGGACAAATATTAATCTGTATTGGTAGAAGGAATTTCCTCACTGGTAATTCAAAATACCAATGAAATTATAGGTCCATTAAAAAAAAAAAGTCTAGTAACAGGATTCACTAAATTTTCCTGTTCTTGTTCAAGAGAAAGTTAGGGTCAATGCATAAAAGGTTGAAGAAAGTATATTTTGGTTCCTAGGAAATAATTTTCTAACCATTTGAGCTGTTCAACAATGGGAAAGTCCTTCCCAAATAATGAACTTGACATTACTAGACATATTCAAGTAGAGGTTGGATGTTCTGTCAGCATTATGTTAAAAAGCATTATTATGGTTGGAAACAAGATTAGATGACCTCTGGGTCCCCTCCTACTCTCAAATAGTCTATGAATCTTTTAATATTGAATTCCATATATCAATGACATTAAGTTTATCAGTTTTTATATACTACCTACTTTTCTTTCATTAAAAATACAAACGAGGTCAGGTATTTATGATAATAGGAGGAGAATGAGGTTAGAGTTAGAGAATATTCAATGGAACTCCAAATATTTTTTTATTGTTCTATAATGATTAATTGGCAGATTTTAGGACTAGGTGGCTTTTGAGGTCCCTGACAGTCCTAGTTCTATGATCTTATTCTATGATAAACTAGAAGATTCCCATGATTGAATAGATAAAATGATTCATTATTTCAAGTATCTATGATTTTATTGATAGGAATAGTCCCTTACCTAGTGAAAATTACAATTCCTCCATGACTTTGTAGGTGGTATGGTTCTTGAGTGTGTCTATGACCTACAGATTCAACCTGCTGTGGGTAGCATAGTGATTAGCCTCTCCTGATTTGGCTAGGCTGGTCTGCAGACTACAGAAATGCAACCCATTTTTGGCCAATCCTTGAAGACTTTCAAACTTGACAGAAACTTCCAGAGCTTGGGTCCTATTTTCCTAGGCTTAGAAATACCAAATGTTACATCCATGCTGTGGTGAGTCATTAGAGCAAGATTTTATTGGAGCATCTGATACAATATTAGTTTAGATATTAAAATAGTCTATGGTTATCATATACCTACCTCATATTTTCTCTGATAATTCTAACTGCTACTTCTAGTGCCCTTCCTCCACATCTACCATATATAGTTATATATCTAGAGATGTATATACATGTGTGTGTTTGTGTGTGTGCGCTCATGTCTATCACTAAGCATTTATTATGAATGTGTTGTATTTTTCCTGATAGAATGTAAGCTTCATAAGGGCAGGGATGGTTTCATATTTTTATTCTGAGCCCTTAGCACAGTGCATGGTACATAAGTATTTAATAAATGCTTGTTGATTGATTTTGTTTGATATGGACTTTGAAGGAAACATTTATATCTACATAAAGAAGCTAGGTAATACAATGGTAGAGCTCCATATTTGGTGTCAGCAAGCCCTTAGTTCAAACCCTACATCAGACACTCAGTAGCTGTGTGATCCCTGGGCAAGTCACTTCGCCCTGTTTGCCTCACTTTCATCATCTGTAAAATGAGCTGGAGAAGGAAATGGCAAACCACTTCAGTATCTTTGCCAAGAAAATCCCAAATGGGGTCATAAAGAGTCAGACGTGACTGAAACAAGTGAATAACTACAAAGAAGACTAGGAAGTAAGGCAGGACAGTTTTTTGTAGCTCAATTTTGTTTCTTTGATAAATCTTCCATTCCATTGCACTATAACATACTTTAAAAATTGTATATTTCTTTTAGAGTTGAAGCACCATGACAAATTCAGGAGAAAGTCTCCTGATCAGGTCAGAGACCTAGAATATTGCCACATTTTAGTTCATATGCAATAATTCCTGAGAGAGCATGTTATTTATAGAGGCCCCAGAAAAATAATGACATGGAGAGGAGACAATCTAGAATTTCTACCTGTTGTCTCTAATAATACTTACAGTACTGATAGACTACTTCCCAATGGATATAACTGCTCTGCAGATATGGGCAGGATACAGAAATGAACAATATGTAGCAAGTTCTGCAAGTGATTTCTGATCAGGAAAAATCATTATGTATTTGTCATATGCCACAGGCCATGCAGGCTCACATACATAGTCTTGTATACAGTCAATTTGGATCAGAAATTGAGGGATGTGTGTGTGTGTGTGTGTGTGTGTGTGTGTGTGTGTTGGGGGAGGAGGAAAGGAGGGACCACTCCCACCAAAGCTGAGATACTTCGAGGTTTTCATGATCATGTTTATGGTACTACATCACTGAGGTCCTGTTAATGTTGAGCAACACAGATCTCACTCTGCCTCCAAATAAGATATGTAACTAGGAGTCAACTCTACTTGTTATTACCTGTTTCTTCTCTACCTTTACCTTCCTACCTCCTTTTCACTCAGAAGCCTGATGCTCATTCTGAGCCAAGGACAAGCACTGCCTGAGGGTTTAGCAGTTGCATTTACCTGACTTTGCATGAGCTTATTATTTACTATATTAAAATGGGACACAGGCCCTCTTTATCTCCTGTTGCTCAAATGCAACCCAGTTATTTCAGTAAATACAGTGCTTCATTGCAGTTGCCAGGGCACTGCCTCTGTTATGAGGTAGTGCCCATGTCCATGGAGTCAGTATTTTGGAGATTCATTTGTTTTTGAAGGGAAAAAAGTAAGATGTTAATTATTGATGAAAGGAAACTGTATTTAACTGTCTGTATCCAAAGTAAAGCTGCCTGGGTTAGCCCCACACTGGAGCACAATAGCTGTCATGTGAATGCTGCCCAGACTTTGCTTTGATAATAGTGGGAATGAATTAGCCTCTGTTTGGTCTGACTCATTAGTTCTTTTCCTATTGAACTCAGACCAGAAATACTGCAAAAATGTGTTTGGTAAAAGCAGCCCAACATAAGGCCCCTGGGAAAGATTTTAGGATGGTCTTACTTAGAGGGGGGCAAGGGTGGGAATGGACTCCAGCCCCCTTCTGGCCCTGTGACTTGATGAAAATTTATTACCACAAAGGGAAATACATCAAAACCTTCTGACAACACATTTCTGGGGCTGTGGTGAATTGGCTATGAGCAAGAGTTTGGCAGAAGAGAATTTTGTCTTCCCAAGAGCCCTACCTCCCGCCAGCTCCTTAGACCATCTGTGTGTTTTCCTTTTCACCCCATTCCATCCCAGTTCTTAATTTCTGCTTCTTCTACTGAGGTTGCCCTAGACCCAGATTCCTCCTTCCATCAAACATCATCAGGTATAGAATAGAGGTTTGAAAGAACAGTTGGATAAGGAGAAGAAAAAGAGGGGACTAGACTAGTATAGGTAAAACTATTGCATTTGTTGTTCTGTTAAGTTTTATAGCTGAACTCTGGCAAGTTGTGCAAAGGGCAATGAATTTGAAATAAAGGAAGAGAAAGGAACCACAATGAAGACATGTGCTAACTATAGAGGAGAGAAGAAAATAAAGGGGGAGTTGGATGGTAGAAACTTTAATTAGAATAGAAAAGATACTTAATAAATGCAGTTGTTTGATTTAATACCTGTGAAGAAAAGATAGGAAAATCCCATTTTTAGCCTGGTTTCCCATGGGAAGAAATAAAAAGTTATCTAACTTACCGAATCTATCATTTTATCATATCCACATTGATGAAATAAACAACTGAAATTTCCAAATAGAAAGAAAATTAAGTTGTTGCTATTTAGACCTTGATGTTATGTCAAATCCAGTTTCTTAACTGATTGTCCATGAATGTAATAATGTAATCCGATCCTGATCCAGAGCAATTAGAATAGAGGAGGTGTTCCATGTGGCACCTAATTATATGACAGAATTAAATATGATTTTTAACTATTCATTTTTTCTTTGTAGGCAATCAATCAATACATACATCTGCTGGGCCCTGTGCTCAATGCTAGGGACACAAATACAGGAACAAAAATGTCCCCTCCCTCAAGGATCTTACATTCTACTTAGGGGATATAGCATATTCTCAGGTAACTAAATACAGGTAAGGTACAAAATAAATACGCAGTGACAGGAGGTATTAACAACTGGGAGTACCAAGAAAGGCCTCTTGAAGGAGGTAACCCTTGACCTGAGTCCTGAAGGAAGTTACAGTTGCCAATGGGTGGAGGTGAGGAAAGAGAACATTTAAGGTATGGGACAAAGCTTATGCAAAGGTACAGAGGAAGGAGATGAAGTGCCAAGGTATAGGCAATAGCAAATACTTTAGCTAGACTATAGAAGTAATGAGGAAAAGTATGGTCAGCCTGGAAAGATAGATTTATACTAGATTGTGAAGAGGTTTAAATACCAAACAGAGCAGTTTAGCTTTAAAGCGGAGATAATGGGGAGCCACTGAAGCTTCTTGAGCAGGGAAGTGAAATTGTTATGCCAGAGCTTTGAGAATATCAGTTTGGTGCTTAAGTGTGGAATGGATATGAGACAAGAGAGACTAAGTATAGGGAAACTAATTAGGAGACTACTGCATTGGTCCAGGTGAGAGCTGATTAGGATAAGTACCAGGGTGATTGCAGTGGGAGTATGGACAAGGGGTCAAATGTGGGAGATGAAGAAGTGGAATCAATAAATAACTGGCAACTAATTGGATATAGGGATTGAGTTTGAGTAAAGATTCAAGGATAACTAATTCCTATTGGAAACCTGGGTGCATGGAGTTATGATTTCTTTTCATCAGAAATAAGGAAGTTAGGAGGAAGGCTGTGTTTATGGAGAAAGATAAATGAGTTCTGTTTGAGTTGATGAGTCTGAGCCATCAAAGAGAAAACCAGTTGGAGATGAGGAGCAGATAGATAGTTGGAGATATGGAACTGACACTCTTGAGAGAGAAGAGAGCTGGATAAGTTGATCAGGGAATGACATGATTGTCCTACAGCACCAAATACTACAGAGAATTCCAGAAGGATGATGACTGAAAGGACCGCTAGATTTAGCAAAAAAGAGATTGTTGATGACCTTGGAGAAAACAGTTTCTGTCAAGTGGCAGTGACTAGAAACCAGATTGTGAAGGGTTTAAGTGAGAAGCAGCTAAGAAAGTGGAGGCGATCTGCACGGTTAGCTTTTTCTCAGTTTGGTTGTGAATGAGATGACATATATAGACTATGCATAAGAACTAATTCCCTCTTCACCCCTCCCCACCTCTTTTTTCACTTACATCACACAATTTTGGAGGGGGTAAGGCAGGGCAATTGGCCTTAAGTGACTTACCCAAGGTCACACAGCTAGTAATTAAGTGTTTGAGGCTAGATCTGAACTCAGGTCCTCCCGACTACAGGGCCAATGCTCTATTCACTGTGCCACCTAGTTGCCCCTACATCCACACTTCTTATAACTTTTAGGTATGCCCTTACTTTTATCA
This sequence comes from Gymnobelideus leadbeateri, assembly GCA_011680675.1. NCBI lineage: Eukaryota > Metazoa > Chordata > Mammalia > Diprotodontia > Petauridae > Gymnobelideus > Gymnobelideus leadbeateri. Next base: position 59,859 of record WOXC01011195.1, on the reverse strand, counting down.
TTATTCATAATTGGTCCATCTTAGGCATAGGGAAGGACTCTAAGATGTCATGTAACTCATCTACTGGTTTCTAGTTTATATAGTCCAAACTACTCCAGACCCATGCTGGTTTTTCATTCCTCTGGAGATTTTAAAGAAGTGAGTTGCTTGTAATCTCTTCTTTGGACAGTTTGTCATATTTTGTGAATGATTTCCTTATGTCTAACCCCAATTCCTCCTAGTGCAATTTAAGTCTATTTCATTTTGTTATGGTCTCAGGGAAAATTGCACAAAACTATCTATATTACATCCCATTATACTTGAAAACTTGTTAAGTTTTCCCCCAACATCCTTTTCTCCTACTAAATCACCCCTAAGCTTTCCTCTTAGGCTTTCCTTTCCTAACCTTTCATCTTTTCCTTTGTTCTCTGAGCCCTCTCCACTTTTCCAACCTGCCCCTCTAAAACTTTTTCCCAAGAGCTAACTAGGAGGCAGGATTACCTTCTGGGGATCTGCTCTCACCTGCTACTGATGAAACAGGCCTGCCTTTTCATAATACTGCTTTACTGGCTTATTACAGCTGCTAGCCTCTTGTGATAATTTCTCTCTTAGATGTCCTGAATATTCCCTGAGTTGTCCCTTGACTGGTTTGATGGGGTTGTGTGAGGAAACATGGACTGTTCCATAAGGCACAAGGAAGACTGAAATTCTCATTGTGGGACTTGAAATTCCCATTGCAGTCTGTATATCAGAACTTTTTTCTGATGTCCCTTTTAAAAAAAATGAATGATTTATACACATGAAAAAAAAATTGATTTTTTTTTTTGTTGTCCAGAGACTGGTTTCCATGTAGGAAAGGGAAGAGAAAAACTGTGTGCAATTCCTGTTTCACAAAAAGGAATTTTTCTATTGAGAGTCTCCCTGGAACAGGATGAGGTTACCAGGGCAGTTTTCTTTGGCATATAGGACCAATATTTCACTCTGTAAAGTCATTACTTTAAAGTTGAAGAAGGCTTGAAATTGTCCAAGGAAGGCATTTAATCATAGTAAGTTGTGGCTGGCATTGTACATTAAATGCCTACTGATCAGGGTGCATCTTTTGAAAGACAGTGAGCAAATATGGGAGTTGTTTCAAAGCCATGTAATTACCCCCAAATTATATGAACCATAAACCCAAGTCAGATTGAGGATTTGAGGCTTTAAATATAGCAATATGTAAAGTCCAAGAAACTGGCAAATAGCTTATATAGTTATAACTGTAGCTGGGGTTCTGGCAGTATAGTGCCATAGAGATGTAATAGTAAGACTAAAATTGGACATGACTTATTTGGGGACACATAGGATTATACGAATGTGATTAATTTTAGTACATGTGATTATATACACACATATATCTATATATCTATGTATCTGCCTCCTTATCTGTCTGCAGTATAGTAGAAAGAACACTGGATCTGACACTGAGGATCTAGGTGCAAAGGGGTCAAGAAAAAGAAATTTAATCCATCTTCATGGTAACAGTCATTAAAATAACAGTAACTGAAGACAGTTACCATGTCCTCTTCCCTTTTCCTCTTCTCTCCCACACAATGTCTTCCAATCTTCAGGCTAAACATTCCTTGTTCTGTCAATTGATCTGCAATTAGCTTGAACTCAAAGCTAGTGACCATCCTGGTCTACTTCCCTAATACTCTCAATTTTTATTATCAAAGTCCTTCTTAAAATGGGATGCTATAAATGATCACAGAAGTCTAGATAAAACAATCATATACTTCAGGATTTTGTTGTCTAAAAATAATAGATTGTTTAGAATCTGTAAACACTTATAGTTCTCTTCAACATGGCTCTCAGGAGAAATCATAGCATAGCTTCACAGAACTCAGATCTAGGAAGGACTGTGAGATCAGGTAGGTCAAAGCCCAAATTTGACAATACCCTCATCAACACTAGTGCTACATGAAAAGCCAAGGAAAAACCTGGGTTTGGATTTCATCTCTGACAAATAACAACTCTCCTCCATCAATCTCAGGTTCCCCATGTGAGAAATAGGGCTTGTCTACCTCTCAGAGTTGTTCATTGTAATCATAAAAACTTCCCCAATGGAAGCAGAATTTGTCTACTTTCACCCCATTCCCCCAAATTATTAAAAGTACTTAAAAATGGGAATTACTTGTTTTACAGATTTTTACACCATGAAATCAGGGGGCATTGGTTTAACAACTCAGGCTCCTTCCTATGAATTCTCACCAACTGTACATCTGTTGGGGGAGACATCTTACACTTCAGCTGACACAGCTGACACTTAGATTTTCTTTGTCTTCTGATCATTTTCCTTCACACACTCTGTGCTTAGAGTAGTTGACATAATCAATATGCACATTAATTCTCTTGGTCTTACTCTTTCCTTTAATTAGTTTGTTAATAACAATGCTAATATCACATGAGTAGTATTACAGACCCTCCCAGGCTTGCCATTGTGCTATTTATGAGATCTTTTTTGCTGAACTCCACCCATCACCTTGATATCTACAATATCATCCTTCTTGTAGATCAGAGGTTCTTAACCATTTTAGTTTTTGTCTTGGACCCTTCTGGGAGTTTGCTGAAACCCAGGAACTGAACGCCTCTTCAGAATAATGTTTTAAAATATATAAAATAAAGTACACAGGCTTGCAAAGAAAATCAATCATGTTGAAACAGTTGTCAAAATATTTAAAATAAATTCACGGACCCCAGATTAAGAACTTGTGAATTAACACAAATCTAGCCCAAATCTGTTGGCAAAAGGGCCTAGAGACTGTGGAATGTCCCTGTCTTCTTTCCCTTTATGTTAGTCATTTTGGCAATTCTTTGGAATATGACAGTGGCACCATACCAAAAACATTCATTATGTTCTTTTATCATATTTGGTTCTCTAGAGTACCTTTCCTCTGTTCTCTACAAGGTACAGAGGAGAAAATAGTCATATCCATTTTCAGATAAAGGAACAAGAAGTCATGGTATTTGGATATGGTCACATAAAAAGCCAATGCCAGAATCCTATGCATTCATCAGCTCCTACAGAAGAGGCCTTGGCTTTTCCTACCAGCAATCTCAAATGACATTATTTTATCTGCAAACAAACTGCTCAATTTTAGGCCTTCTGCATCAACCAGCATGTCTCCCCTGGGTAAATTTTCCCATGTCATTTTAATCATTTCTCTCCTATAGTATCCATCAACATGTGGTTACTGTGGTGACTTTTCTTTCATTGAGTTCTTCCTTTGTAATGAAGGTGTTTTGTGGACAATTGAGCTATCAATGCATTTTTTCCTTCCTGTAATGGTCCATTAAATTATCACTAGACAGAACAGCTTTCAATAATAAAGGTAGGTTCCCAGATCCTAAAGTAAGAAATGAGTTTCCATATTCCATTATCAACCTCTTAAACCATTCAGCCCCAAAGGCTGTGTTCTTTCTTGAGTTATATGGTTAGAAGGCAAATCAATAATGCATCAACATTTTCCTCACTCAAAAGCCATGGCTTGGTTTCTTCCCCTCAAGTATTGTAGTTAAAAATAGAAAAGGGAAACTATTAAAAATACATGTTTGCTGACAACCCTATGGATGTTGCTAGCTCTTTTTCATAAGTCCTTTGTAAATTATTGTTTTATTTTAAACTATCCATGATTAGGGTGCAGAAGTTATGAAAGCTTAAGCTTTGGTCAGGAATTAGACACATAATACATACCCATGATCTATTGATGTTTTCCACCCCAATTCTTTGGCCAGCATTGGGGGATGAGAGAGGTGACTGGAGAGAGTGGAGCAATGGCAAATGACCAACTTCTTGTGAATTGAGCCTCAAATGGAAACAGGTGGCTTGAGTTACCCTTACTGGATGGAACCAAACAATTGGAGAAACATGTCCACACCCTGCCTTTGGGAATATAAAAGAACTTATTTTAGATTGTGAGTTTCATCAGAGTTTATTTGAAAAAAAAAAGATAGAGATATACAAAAATAACTAATAGGCTCTGGATTTGTTTGTTTGGTTTTTATTTTTGTCCTGGAGGGGTTGGAACCAGTGATTTCATCAGTGTAGGGAACTCTTCCAATGATTTCAATGTAAATGATCAACTTTCCCCTAATTCAGAATTTTAGAATTGCCTGGGAGCACTAAGAGTTTCGATGACCTCCTCAAGGTCATATAGCTAATTCCAATCAAAGGCAGGATTTACTAGCATCATCACAGATTACTTAAATCTAATTCACTTGCATATCATGGCATCACCTCCCTGAAGTTATGGTCCTCTAGGAGAATGGACAAACAATAATCTCTGTGATTTAGTATCATGAATCCAAAGCTAGAAAGGTCATCAGAGCTCATTTAGCCTAACCCCTTTACTTTTCTAATGAGGAAAATGAGGCCCAAAGAGAAAAAATGTAGATATAAGGTCAAAGTCTGTCACCTTTTCATTGTATCATACTATCTCAAATTCAGATCTTGTGAATTTTATGTAGAATTTTGCTGAGTGCTGCCACCTAGAAAAGGGAAGATTGTATTTACTCATACTGACAAATATCCTTACTGATTTTTATTTATAACTTAATATAGTGCTATACTCACAATATCCCAGTGACATATACAGAAATTGCTCTTTTCTCTTTCAGGAGAGGTTAGATTACTTGCCTGTGATTCTACAGCTATCAAGAATTAGAATTGAGATCAGAACTCAGGGCTCAGGGTCAGTGTATAGCAATACAATATTCACAATGCCCACATTGGTTATGAATATGCTGGTATAGTTGTGAATCACAAAATGTAACAGGCTCTCCACATGGAGGACAGAACCAAAGCCTTTATTCAATACCAGAAAACCAAGTCCCCAAACCAGAAGGTCAAAATCATTACAGTAACCCCGAGGTTGGTACACATAGTTAATGCAGTGAATACCCACATTCCCAAGCCTTCATAAGAAAACAGGTTCCCTCAAGCAAGGATCTTCCTCTCCTCACTCATGGGACTGGCTCTCTGAAGTTCTCAGCAGAAGTTCTGGCTGGCTCTCAGAAGAAGTTCTGCCACCACAAGTTCTATTCTCCAAATCTCTCTCTCTGTAGCCTGGGCCTTTCCTTATATATGGTATTAGCTCTTCCCTGTCCCACCCCTTCCTGTTACATCAGCAAGTCTATCCCATTGTGGGATTCACAAGTTCTGGGTCTTAATACTTAACACAATCATGGACTTGGAACTAAGTGCTAAGTACCTGTTTGCTTGCCAATACAAGGGGCATGGAAGATCTTCAGTTACCATTACAGACATCTAGGTGGCATAGTGAATAGAGCACCAGCCCTGGAGTCAGGAGGACCTGAGTTCAAATCTAGCCTCAGACATTTAGCACTTACTAGCTGTGTGATGTTGGGCAAGTCACTTAACCCCAATTGCCCTGCCTTCCCCCTCCAAAAAGGCCAAAAAAAAAAAAAACCCGCAAAAAACAAAGAACTCAGGTCTCCTGACTGGAGGTTCAGTCCTCTTTCCATCATATCATGTTCCTTTTCTTGTTTGAGTCAAGAATTGGGAGACATTTTAATTGATGGTTTAGGGCTTAGCATGTCGCATACTTGTCAGAATATTTTGTAGAAGTATCTCTGGCACTTAAAACTTTTCAGAATGCTTTCACATTCATTGTCCTAGCGTAGTAGAAAAAGCACTGGCTGTGATGTCAGAAGATCTGAGTTTAGATCACATCCTTCCACTTGTGATCTTTGATGAGGCGTTTATTTACTTGGAGTCTCATTTTTTTTTATCTGTAAAAAGGATGTGTGCATGTGTGTGGGAATTGGACTAGAAGATCTCAAGTGTCCTTCTAGTTCTAAATTTGTGAACTCATGAACCCTTAAAGTCCTTTCAAGTTCTAATTTAAGATTCAATGATTCAGTCATTTTCATCATCAAAATCACTTATTGAGATACTGTACTTATCATCAAGTAAGTATGGAGGGATAAGACAAAATGTTGACTTTGAGAGGCTTACTATCTTGTTGGAGAAAAAGGATAGGTCCTTTTCCCACAACTTAAGAGTTCTATATAATTGTCTAAAGCACTAAGTTAAATGACTTTCCCACACAATCAGCATGTGACAGAGACAGAATTGGAACCCTAGTCTTCTAGCTTTGAGACTAGCTCTTTATCTACCATATATATATATATATATGTATATATATATATATATATATATATATATACATATATATATATATATATATACTCCTTACATCACTGGATCACTGTAAGGAAGGTCCTTTGTAAACCATAAAGTACTATTTATACAGTGAACCACATAGGATTAGAGGTTTAAAGTCAAAAGGAGTCTTAGGGGTCCTTTCCTAGCCAGGATTTGGACCCAGGTCCTCCAACTCCAAATCCATCTCTCTTTCCATTACATTATAATATGTCTTTGTAAATGTTTTATTCCTGAACAACCATGCACACATCCCATCTTATTCCTCTAAACAATATATGAATGTCTTCTGAATGAAATATTGTTATTCAGTCATTTAGGTCATATCCAATTCTTCTTGACTTGTTTGGAATTTTCTTTGTAAAGATTCTGGAATGGTTTGACATTTACTTCTCTAGTTCATTTTACAGATGAAGAAACTGAGGCAATCAGGCTTAACTGACTTACTCAGGGTTAAACAGCTAGTAAGTGTCTGAGGCCAGATTTGAACTCTCCAGCTTATTTGAGCCAGGCTTCCTGACTCCATGTCCAACACTCTATGCACTGTGCCACCTAACTACCCAAATGAATAAAGTAGAACTCCTTCAGGGCCCTATCCCATATTATTCTCCAAAAACAAACCTATATTCTTTCCCAGGTTATCATTTGCTTTCCATGAGTCCATCATCCTGAGCTGAGATGTTTGAAGAAGTGACAAAGTAGGCCCATAAATAGATCCTACCCTTTAAACTAGGGATACAGGTACCATGTATATATTGTGATTGCAGAGGTTCAAAAGACTATCCCTGCCTACATTTCTCTCTCACTGATATGTTACAGTCTGGAATTTTCAGCCTCAATCACTTGAGCATTTTTAAATACCTACTATGTACCAGGAACTATGCTAAGTGCTGGGGATGGTAGAGAGACAAAAATAGGGTCTTTACCTTTAAGGATCTCACATTGTAATGGCAGAGACAATATGCAAAGAATAGTACTATATATAGAGTGGCTCAGGCTCATTCTTTCTACCTTTTTTATTTTTTTTGAAATTAGCTAGCATTCACATGAGTAGGAATCAAGTTATCTGATAAGTAGACCAGGGCTATTGTCCTATTGTCATCTTTGACTAAACCCTAGAGAAAACAACTATACACCTGAGTATAGCAATTTATAGGACACTAGAAATGGATTCCTCTCTCTTATCACTGCCCTTCTCCTTGCCATTTCTCATATAAGCAAACCAAACCTCAGAATGTTCACTTGACCTGCCCAACTCTGAACAGGGATTATGTGGGAGAGCCAGGTTTTGAATTCATATCCTCTGACTCCAAATCTGCTTCTCCAATGAGCTACACTGTCTTCACTATCACATAACAGAAATTTCTTAAGTTTTACCTCTAAGGATCCTTATCCAAATCTCTATTTTTTTTTAAAAGCAATTGGGGTTAAGTAACTTGCTCAAGGTTACACAGCCAGTCATTATTTATGCGTGGGTGCATATTTCTGAGGCCGGATCTGATCTCGGGTCATCCCAACTCTGAGGCCAGCGCTCTATTCACTGCTCCACCTAGTCACCCCTAAATCTCTATTTTCACAGATGAGTCTTTGGTCCTGGAGCCAAGCTACTTCTTTCCCTCAAGGTTTAGGGTTCTTCAGGAGTTGGAGGACTGATTCTCCAATGTCATCAAATTGAGCTCCTCTCTATGTGTTTCCCTAAGATTTCCATTTGAGAATCAGTTAATGAACTAGCCTTAAGTAAGTTTTGTAAAGGGGCATTTACTAAAGTGACATAGTAAGAAAAATTGGTATAAAACTTTATTCCAAAAGTTTATTATGCCTTTCTTTATTATGCCCCCAATACATATAGAATCTGGGCCAGAGTGGGCTCAAGCTTAGAGAACTTGTGGCAAAGGGGAAGCTCATAGTTCATAATGGGGTGTCCTTTTCTCCCATTTGTGACATGGTCAAGAAGTTTCCTTTAAGCACTGTGACTGTCTTCAGGCTATCCTTGGTTGCTGATTTAGCTACTATCCAACAGCCACTGTTGCCCCAGGGGACAATGCTAGGCTGATGGGAAAATAGAAGGTCCAAAATCCTCTGAAACCTTTAAAATTTATAAAGTTGTCTTTTGGACAAAAGGGTAGGGGGAGAGAAGAAGCCTCTCTTCTGCTTCCCTCTTCCCCCAGAACATTTCTTCTTAGGGGTTTTAGCTGGAATGTTAGACTCACTCTTTTCTAGCCCTCTTGGAGAACACCAATGCTTTTATACAGGACACAAGGGACAGATGGAATTCCTCCACTTTTTGGAACAAACTGCTTGTCTAACATCATTTAACTTAATTCAATGACTATTATATGCAATTTTCAAAATGCAATACAAATCCTATGGTTGATTGAAAAATGTTCTCACCTAGTTAAGGTGTCAAGGCTATATGCAATAAGGTTTAGTTTTATCTAGAGCTTAGAATATGAGCTATTTTTTCACGTTGACATTTGACTGCTTTCATGTCCTACCCAAATATCCCTCATTTTATTTTTAAATTTTTATTTATTTTTTTCTTTTTAGAGGGCAATTGGGGTTAAGTAACTTGCCCAAGGTCACAAGGCTAGGTTTTTTTGTTTGTGTGTGCGTTAAGTGTCTGAGGCCAGATCCGAACTCAGATCTGTCTCACTGTGCCACCTAGCCACCCAATATCCCTCATTTTAGTGAACTAATTTTGTTGTTATTTTTCAGTCATTTTTCAGTCTTGTCCTAATCTTTGTGACCCCTTTTGGGGTTTTCTTGGCAAAGATATTGGAGCAGCTTGCCATTTCCTTCTCCAACTCATTTTACAAATGAGGAAGTGAGGCAAACAAGTTAAAGTTATTTGCCCAAGGTTATGGAGCTAGTACACGACTGAGGACAGATTTAAGCTCAGGAAGATGAGTCTTCCTGACTTCTGACCAGGTACTCTATCCACTGTGCTGCCTAGCTGCACCCTTAATGTTCTTATACTTCCCCTTGGTTGCAAGACCCCTTTCACCTGAGCACCTCAGCAACCTCCTACAGAAATTCTAGCTTCCATCTTTCCCTCACCCACATCAAAAGTTACCTGTTCATTGTTCTTTCGTTATAGCACAAAATATATTCCAGGGTCAATTTGATTTAATTAAATATATACACACACACACACACACACACACACACACACACACACACACATATATATATAGATCACCTTCTATGCACAAGGAACTGTGCTGGGCTATAGGAATAAAAAAAAAATGATTGAACCCCTGGCTTAAAATCTAATGGGGAGGGGATGAATATTGCATCTACCCAAGTGCATATTATTCAAAATAAGATGTGTTAATGGTGAGGAAAAAATCTAGATAAAGTACTATAAGAAAATTCGAGGAAGAAGAGGTAGGAATGATTAGGGGGAAGGGAGAACATCAGTGAAGATTTTATGGAGGAGGTAACAACTAAGCTGACTTTGAACGAAGACAAGTAGTTTATTAGGCCTAGATACTGACATATGGAATGATTTGTGAACAAGTGAAATTGTGAGGGTAGTATGAAATCACAAAAAAGCTCCTAGTCAAGTTTGGCTGGAACATAGGGTACATAAAAAGCATAATAGGAAGGAAATAACATTAAAAGAAAAATCGGAGGATACTATGGAAAGTCTTAAATGTAGTTTTTATTTGATCCTATATGTAGTATGGAATTGGTGAAGGTATTTGAACAGGGCAGTGACATGGTCAATTTAGGGAGATTAATTTGGCAACTATGTAAAGGTCAGATTGGAATGAAAAGAGATCGGAGGCAGGGAAATCAGTTAGGATGCTGTTACAATGTGCTGGTGATTGAGAGATGATAAAGGCCAAGTAGCATGATGGTAGATTTTTGCTTATCATAAGGATAAATTCCTAACATTTATAGTTATGTAAAAGTGGAATGGACTACCCTGGGTGGTAGTGAGCTCCCTGTCCCTAGAAGGGTTCTAGGATAGGCTAGCTGTTAGAAATGTTATAGAACAAATTTATGAATTGATTAGGCATTGAACTCTATGACCTTTGAGGTCCCTTTTAAATCAAGTCTATGATTCTTCTCTATCAGGTCTTTGAAGAGTCCTGTAGCCCACAATATTTTTCCCTTTGCTGAATTTCCATAACACATAGAGTTCACAAAATAGATCACTTACTCTCAGATCATTTCACATGTGTAGGTCCTATTGTCCCTGTGTGATTATAGCTCTTTGAACACAGAGGCAGCTTCTTATGTTTCATTTTTGTCTTTCACGATGTTTGAGCATTGGACGCAGTAAGCGTTCCCAAAATGATTGTGGGCTGACATATTGAGTTGGGACTCTAGGCAATTTGGAACATTGAAAAGAATGTTGGGTTAGAAGTCAGGAAGATCTAGGTTTCAATCTCACTTCAGATATTTAATAGTTGTGTGTCCCTGGACAAATCACTAAATCACTCATAACCTAAATTTCCTCACCTGAAAATGGGAGCAATGGTGATGCTACTGGTGATATTAATGATCCCTGACCTATTTATTGTGGGGACTCAAATGAGATCATGGATGCAAAGCAGTTTGGAAAAATCAGTGTCAGATAATATTTTTCTCTTCAGATCTTTCTCTTTCTAGCTGAGATACTCCACAATTCACCTAAAGCAGGGTTCAGTCACTAAAGCACAGCAAAAAGAAGCCCCTGAAACTCCGATGTAATTATGCCAAAGAGTGGGTTTAAATGGTTTTTAACTAGTAAGAAATGCTTGTTTAATTCTATAAATTAAAAAGAAAATAAATTTTTAAAAAAGGGAAAACAAGCCATAAAATCCTGATAAGTAAAAAGAAACCAAAATGTAACTCATAAAACTTCTCTGACACATTCTATAATACCAACCAGTAGAGGGAGTGAAAGGAATATTGATATTTTCCTGCTTTTTCTTTCTGGACTCTAGTACTTTATTTGTAGTGACAGATTTTTCTCTAGTCTATCTTGCAAATAACCTTCTTCAGTCTCAACCACTGGTCCAAAAATAAAAACCAAGTCTTCTGTAGTATAATTGCAACATTCCTGTGAGATATCAAAGTAGATGTAGAGAACAAAGAACACTATTTGAAACCTGTTTTTGATGCCTTGTGGAATGAATGACGAAAACATTTATTAAGTGCTCAGAATGTTGAGCAATGGATAGAATGCCAGGCCTGGAGTCAGGAAGACTCATCTTCCTGAGTTCAAATCTGGCCTTAGTCAGTAGCTGCGTGACTCTGGGCAAGCCACTTAACCCCATTTGCCTCAGTTTCCTCATCTGTAAAATAAGCTGAAGAAGGAAATGGCAAACCATTCCAGTATCTTTGCCAAAAAAAACAAAACAAAACAAAACCCAAATGAGGTCACAAAGAGTTGGGCATGACTTATCTATAACAATTGTTTTCAAACTCATTATGTTCCAAATATAACTCATCCTTTCCCTAAACCTACTGTTCTGCCAAATTTCTTTGTTATTGTGGAAGGTGCCACAATTTCCTCAGATTCCTGACCTTGGCATTATCCTCAGTTCTTAATGCTTCCTCACCCCACATATCCAATTATCTACTACCAATTTTTGTCATTTCTACCCTCATGACATCTCTTACACCTGACTGCTTCTCTACTCACACAACCATCACCTTAGTTCAGATCATTGTCATCTATTGCCTGGACTATTGTAGGGGCCTCCTAAGTGTTATTCCTACCTCAAGTCTCTTCCTTCTCTAATCCATCCTCCATGAGTCTGGAGTCAGAAAGACCTTAATTCACATCCAGCCTCAGACACTGATTATCTGTGTGACCTTGGACAACTCACTTAACCTTTGTTTGCCTTAATTCATTGTAGAAGGAAATGGCAAACTAACCCAGTATCTTCCTCAGGAAAACCCTATGGACAGTATGATCCATTGGGTCATGAAAAGTCATGGTCATAGATATGACTGAACAACCACAACAAAGAATTTATTTGCCATTTATGACCTCTTAGCCTTCTCCCTTTTAGTTCTGTGGTCCAGGAATCATAATCAACTTTAGAATATTTTAGACTTGGCTAAATTTATATAACAATGATTTTTTACTTTTATGGTGTTTGAAAGTTTACAACATTTTTTTTCTCCTAAAACCCCTGGGAGGCAGATTTGGCATGCACTATCTATAATCCAGTTAATGAAACTGATATTGAGGATAGCCCTTACTATGGAGAAGTGTCCTAGCTTCTTCACTGCCCCACCTGTTGCTAATCAGCTGCCATCCCTGGGCAAGTCAAGTCAAGATCTCCTGGGAATAGCAGTGAGTGCTCAGAAGATCACCAGCTCTTCTTTCAACTCAACCTCCCAGAGCTAACACTTGAAGGAAGCAACCTGGATAAGAAACCTGAGGGTGATAGCTACTGAAGATCCATGCCACCAAAGACCTTGGTGCTGTTAGAAGGTTCAATATCAGAAACAGATAGGATTTTATCACTAAAGATAACATTAAAGAAGATGCATGACTATCTGCTTTGTTGTTGCATTTGAAAGGCCATAGGACCTTTCTACCTGACTTGTAGCTAAAGTCTCCTATCTGTGTTATCTCTCATATCATGATGTGAGCTCCCTGAGAACAAGGTTATCTTACTTCTGTATTTCTTAAAGTTTAGCAAACTGTTCTGTATGTAGTTAATGCTTTATTATTCATTAATTCATTTGAAATACCCTCTGTCAAGGCTTTGAGTGACCTCAAAGATCCCCACAGTCTCTCTCTTCTTCTCTCCCACTTCTCTTTCAAGAACTCAAGATTTCTGTTGTACCTGATCTCCCTAGAGGCCCAGAGGAATCTTCAATTGCCTTCCTCTATTCCTAGGCTAGAAAAAACTATAGCTCCCATGGTCTTGGTTTTTCCTCAAAGCCTTGCTGGAGACTGTTACATATTCAGTCATCCTTGAGGATTTTAACACTGTGGAAATTAAGGTTATGTGAGGACAAGTGGCTTGCCTGGGGTCTCACACGTTGAAAGTGGAAGGATTCAAACCTAGATTTTCTGACTTTTTATTTTTACTGCACCAAACTGAAGTTAAAAAATTCTGGGATAATCATCTATTTTCAAGGGAGTCCTAGAGTCTACATGTACAGTTAATTTCTACCTCCAACTGGAAATATATCCTGATCTCCATCGTTGCTACTGCCTTCCTTCTAGAATTTATTTTGTATGTCTTTTGAAATAAAATTTCTGTGTATATATTGTCTCTACCATGTTCCCTCCTCCTACCCTCCCACCCATCATGTAAATGGCAGAGAATATTTCATGTTTACCTTCATATTCCAGAATTTTCCTGAGTTAGGCATATACAAAATACTTAATAAATACTTGTTTAAAGAGCAAATGAGGAGGAAAGAGCTCTCAATGTGGACATTCCTGACCTGGATCCAAGGCCTGGTTGGGTCACTTACTGGTTAGTCTGTCCTTTATTCTCTAAGAGGACCAAAGTGAGATCATTATGGTAGAGTTAAGTTACAGTGTGTCTGACTGTGACTAATCAGACCAATATGAACTCAGAATGCTCTACCATAGGTTGGGCACAAGTACTCCATGTGAACATTTGGGGTGGATTCTCTAAATCTGCTCATCTTGTATTTCTTTTGAGCTACTTGAATTCTGCTTTTCTCACAGATCATAGCACCTTCTCTGCTGAAGGCATGCCATACTGGCCAGTGCCAGTGTCTCCCACATCACACAGTTAATTCCAAAGTAATTCAGAGACCTTGAGACTGTCCTAGTATCATTTTTTTCTGACCATCATGTTAGTATTTGCCTTCCCCATAAAAAAGTCTTTTTGTCAAGCATACATTTGGCTTTTGAACAACATGGCCAGCCCATCAGACTTGTGCTTTCTGGAGGGACATTTGAATATTTGGCAGTTTAGTTTGAGAAAGGACCTCAGTATCTAGTATCTTAACCTGCTGCATGATCTTTAGAATCTTCCTAAGATAATTCATTCTTCCTAAAACAAATCAGTGATTCAGTTTCCTGGCATGGCACTAGTAAACTGTTTAGGTTTCATAGGCATACAACAACAAGGTTATCACAACATTTTTGTAGACCTTCAGTTTGGTTGTCAGTCTAACACCTCTTATTACATGTGTGTCGTTTGAAGTTTTTGGCTCTCAGTTTTCTCATTTATAAAATAAGGGGAGTTGGACTTAATCTCTGAAATCCTTTCCATTAGGGTTTTTTTCACTCATACTTGGCAAGTTAGGTATAAGCACTTCAAATGCACAGGTCATTTTTCTATAGGATAAAGAAAATTATCTGGAGGTGATTCATCTTCTCTAAGCCCATTAATCCTTTTATAGAAACAATATATATCATATTTACATATGTTCTTTTGTCCTTAGTTTTTGAAGAGGGCCAATGACATCACAGGGTGATATCTTAATTCATGGGTGAGATGGATTTAGTGAAGCAGAGATGCACAAAGTTGTCGTCTCACTCTTTCTTCCAGAGTTACTGAGGTCCAGTGGCACAAGAAAAGTCAAGACCGCTGGTGATGCACTATGATGGAGTCAATGACCTTGGAATCTTCAATGTCTGATCAAGCTCTAAGCACTCCAAACACTTGCTTCAACTGCCTTCATGACTGTTGAAATGAATTGTTCTCATTCACCCATTATGTGATAGAAAGTCTTCACATACTTGGGGTATATGCCCCACAATTCACCAATGAATTTGAAGCCTCTCAATTACCCTCAACCTAGTTTAGCCCATCTGCCAAGATAGTTTACTGGAATGTGGCCATTGCACCTACTATAGCTTCTTGGAGCTACAGGTGAGAATGGAGGGCCAGATAGACACTAAAGATTGATGAACAGCCCTGAAAAGAGCTCAGAAAACCATCCTACCAGAGATGTTAATCTTTCTTGAACACCCCATAAACCCCTATCATATCTACATATAATGTGTATGGATATGGTGCCTCCTCAAAATGTTATAATGTAAAGGAAATCTTGTGTGTATCCTTTGCACTTTAAATCAGAAATTTATGTCAAGCATAATTTCAAGCAGGCAGAGGTTGGGAGGGGGCCAAGAATTTTGTGTGATTTACTTTGTCTGTGACAAAGTTACAAGAATTCCATTCCTCATATTATTTTGATGAATTCAAGATGGTGGTGCCTTGTATATATCAGATCGTGTTTCTGATGCCATCCCTGACCTTGAAAAAGTTATGTAAAAAAACAACCACAGAGAAAGGGAGGGGGTATAAAAAATGGATCAAAATCTAGGAGAATTAAAAGCATACATATGTTTAAGATTGTGTCATTTTATTAATTTGCCCCAGGCTATATAGCAAGGGAAGTATTAACACTATAATTTAAATTTATAAGAGAAAGTAATTATGAGATATAAAAGCGCTGTGACTTTTATGTAGTGGTAATGAATGCATGGTCACAGAGAGGAACTATATAATCACACAAGCTTTGGAAATTTCCAGAATCCATGTATGGTATTTAGGCTCATAAATGGAACATTCACTGTCTGATTCTATTTTTTAAAAAAGGGAATTATAGCTGAGCTATTGCAAACAGGTACATCATTTTCATCACACACGTAATGTCTGATTCTGAGTCACAACATTTGGAAAGTGTTTGGTTTAATGTTCAAACAAAAAGTCAAATTAAAATGCCTCTGATTATGGCTGCAAAGATCACATTGGGTCTGTGTAACAGACAATATGGACTTTAAGAAAAGATGGAAGTAGGGTTGTTTTTTTTTTTTAAATGAGGCTACTCAACAACGGAAAACCAGTGATTTATTTGCTTCTAAAGAGGAAGAATAATCCCTTGAAACTTTCAAGAACCTGATTTCTTTTCTTTGAACTATTTTGAGTATGTGATTGCTCAATCAACAAACCTATATTAATCACCTACTATGTACCAGGCACTGTGCTAAGTGCAGGGAGTACAAAGACAAAACCAAAACTGTCTTTGCTCTTAGCAAGGCTGTATTCTAAGGGGAAGGTGGAGACAATATGTTTGAGACTAGATGGAACAATGGATAATGGACTCTGATTTAGGGTCAGGAAGAACTAAGGTCATACTCTACCTCACTTGCAAATTATATGTCCTAGGAGAGACATTTAAGCTCTGTATATCTCGGTTTCCTCAACTATAAAGAAATTAGATTTAATGGCTGCCAAGATTTCTTCAGAGTTTAATAACATATGATATATATATATATGTATATATATGTATATGTATGTATATATGTATATGTAAAATAGGATAGAGTAAAAAATAGAGAGAAAATTGCATTATAGGGGAACATACTAGCAACTGGAGGGAACAGAAAAAATTTCTTGTAGAAGGTGGTGCTTGATCAGGCCTAATAGGCTTCAATCATTATTTGTATCTTAGGCATGCATTCTCCATGTAAATAGGACTCTGTAGGGGATAGCTCCCTTGTTTGTTTTCTGACTGTATTGTAAATTGAGTAACTTCTGGAAAGATCAGGCTTATGGGCTGGAGATGTGCACTTCATTAGCTTTTCTATGAGGATATCTTAGAATGAAAGCATGTTATTCACTTGGGATATGGGAGTTTGTTTTGTTTTGTATGTTCCAACATGGATTAAAAAAAACAAATCAGACCAGGAGTTTGGATTAATTCAGGCTGCAATCTGAGTTTGCCATGAGATGGCAGCCTTTTCGAGTTGTTTCTCCCTGTCTACTACCAAATTGTGGTTAGCCATCTGTAAGCAGTCTGTAGTACCACCATTGGCCACTGGGTAGAGATCAGCGTATAAACAGTCCTGGGCAACTCCTTGTCCCCACTACCATTTTGTCTTTTCTTTTTGGCAAAACATCATTTGACTCCTTATTTCTAAGCCCTAGTTTAAGAGAAGAAATACTAATATTTTAAGACAGTGATTTCTAATAGGGATCACAGGCCTCTACTTATTCAATAGCTAACTCTCATAGTTGTTTTTACCTGCCTGGTTTCGAACACAAAATGTATGATCACTGCAACTTTAATTCATATAGAATAAAATGAAAATAAACATTAACCCTGCATTGCCATTGATATGGATATGAGATACTTTCCAAGAATCTATATCCACTGACATTGTGGAACTCCAGCTTCTGGAATTTTTTTTTGTGTGAGTATTTCTGGAAAAAAAGATCTGGGTCACGAGTCGTAGTTTGTCCCACATCTTGGTACCATGTGAACTTTCCAAATCAAGCACTAGGAAAGGTGTTGCCTTTGTTGCTATTACTGTCTGGGGGGTGGGGTGGGGAGGAAAGAGGTGTGGATATACTGAAATGACTCACTGCCCCCTAGAAGACAATGCACAATATCCTTCTCCCATGACTAAATCAGAGAAAGAAGAAATTTCCCTGACTCTTCTATTATGAAGAAGGAATCCAAAGCCATCAGTTAATTTAGCAGGACCCAGGGATGTCTATATCTGTAAGGTCTGGAATTTCCCAGGCTAGGGAATCCTGTGCCTCCCCTATAACCATGGTGTGTCCTTTTTATGCCAAAGGAAGAATACAAAGAGCTTTAGATTAATTATAGGTAGTAGTTTAATCAATCATTATGAATACTTACAAATGGGCAATCTTCCATCTGGAAATGCAGCCAGACACTTCTGTGGATCCCCACTCAAGAACTCCAAAATCGCCATGGTAATTATAGAAAATAGACAAAGGCAGAAGGAGTTAGAGAACTCATCACTACTAATTGGTAGATATTTTTGGTTTTCTACTTAGTAATGAACTTGGTAGTTATGCCAATGTTATACCCAAACATAAGTTTGTGTATCGATCATGTACTAGTCACATATGGGTCACAGTATTCTTGTTTTGGATTTCATAGGTCATAGTATCTTAAATTATGACTCAGTGTTTAAGTTATGATGGTAAATAGGTCACTGTGTTCAGGCTTCTACCTTTTTTATGGCTTTTCACTTACTACTATATTTTATAACTTTTTCCCAATATGAACCCTACAATATTTATAGATCATCCTTCTTTCTTTGTGCTCACTCTCTCCATTGTATATATTATACATAAATACATACACACAAATATATCATTTAAAAAGATATTTTGATAACTTTCAATAAAATTGTTTTTCTTTATAACATTATGTTTTCTACTTTTTTCCTTTAAAAATGTGTGTGTGTGTGTGTGTGTGGGTGTGTGTGTGTTTGTGTGAGTTTTGACTGAGTTTCCCTGTCTTCCCCAGGCCAGTAGTCCAATGGCTACTCAATAACCTAATACCAATACTGACAGTTGTGGGAGCTTTAATATGCTTCATTTCTGACCTGGGCCAGTTTGCCCCTGTTTTTTAAAAACATGTGCCATTATTTTTCTTATTATTACTACCATTGTTATTTTTTAAATTAAATCTTATATTTATTTTTAGTTTACATCATTCCTTTCCACAAAATTTTGAGTTATAAATTTTCTCCCCATCTTTCCCCTACCCACCACCCCAAAACAACGATCCCACTGTATATCCCCTCCCCTACTCTGCTCTCTCCTATATCCTCCCCCATCCCCCCTCTGACTTCCTGGTAGGGCAAGATAGATCTCTATACCCTAGTGCCTGTATGTCTTGTTTCCCAGTTGCATAATAATAATAATAATAATAGCAATAACAATAATAATAATAATAATATTTTTTAAACATTTGATTTTAAAATTTTGAATTCCAGATTCTTTCCCTTCCTCCCTCATCACCCACCCTTACTGGGAAGATAAGCAATTCAATATAGTTGTACATGTGTAGTTACACAGAACATTTTCATAGTGGATATATTGTGAAAGACTATATTTCCCTCCATCCTATCCTGCCCCCCCACTTGTTCTATTCTCTACTTTGACCCTGTCCCTTTTCAAAAGTGTTTGCTCCTAACTACCCTCCCCCCAACCTGCCCTCCCCTCCATCACCCCCCCTCTCATCCTTTTCCCCCTACTCTCCTGTATGATAAGACACCCAATTTAGTGTGTATGTCATTCCCTCCCTAAGTCAAATTCAATGAGAGTAAGGTTGACCCATTCCCTTTTGCCTTCCTGTTCTTCTCCTCCATTGTAACCATTTTCCCTTGCCTTTTCTCTACGAGATAGTTTACCCTATTCTGTCTCTTCCCATCTCCTCTCATTATATTCCTCTCTCAACTCTCAATTTCACCTTTTAAATACCATCCCTTCCTATTCAATTGATCCTGTGCCCTCTGTCTATGTATACCTGTACACACCTATATACACACACTGACATACGATTACAAACGAATGATCTCTCCTGTACACATTCATACACACATATACCCTCCTATATACACACATATATATGCATATATGCACATATATACATACATTTATAATCCCTTCAATTATCCTCATATTGAGAAAAGTTTCAAAAGTTAGAATTATCATTTTTCCATGTAGGCATGTAAATAGTTCAACTTTGATAAGTCCCTTATGTTTTATTTTCCCTGTTTACCTTCTCATGCTTCTCTTTCTTCTTGCATCTGAATGTTAAATTTTCTATTAAACTCTGGTATTTTCATCAAGAATGCCTGAAAGTCCTTTATTTCACTGAATGACCAGATTTTCCCCTAAAACATTATAGTCAGTTTTGCTGGGTAGGTGATTCTTGGTTTTAATCCTAGCTCCTTTGACCTTTGGAATATCATATCCCAAGCCCTTTGAACCCTTAATGTAGAAGCTGTTAGATCCTGTGTTATCCTTATTGTGTTTCCACAATATTCAAATTGTTTCTTCTTGGCTCCTTGTAATATTTTCTCCTTGATCTGGGAACTCCAGAATCTGGCTATAATATTCCTAGGAGTTTTATTTTTGGGATCTTTTTCAAGAGATGATTGGTGAATTTTTTCAATTTCTATTTTGCCCTCTGGTTCTAAAACATCAGGGCAATTTTCCTTGAGAATTTCTTGAAGGATGAGTTCTAGGTTTTTTATAATCACGGCTTTCAGGTACTCTAATAAATTTTGAATGATCTCTCCTGGATCTATATTCCAGGTGAGTGGTTTTCCCAATGAGATATTTCACATTGCCTTCATTTTTTACTTTTTTCTATCTGTTTAATTATATCTTGATTTCTCATAAAGTCATTAGCTTCCATTTGCTCCAATCTAATTCTGAAGGAATTATTCTCTTCAGTGAGCTTTTGAAATTCTTTTTCCATCTGGCAAATTCAGCTTTTTAAGGCATCCTTTTCCACATTGGCTTTTGGGCCTCTTTTGCCATTTGAGTTAATCTATTTTTTAAGGTGTTGTTTTCTTCAGTCAGGTTGTAGACTCTCTTTTCATGATTTTCTTGCATCATTCTCATTCCTCTTCCCATTTTTTCCTCCACTTCTCTTACTTGATTTTCAAAATCCTTCTTGAGCCCCTCCATGGTTTCTAACAAGTTCACGTTTTTCTTGGAAGCTTTTGGTACAGGAGTTCTGATTTTGTGGTCTTCCTCCCATTCCATACTTTGATCCTTTTTGTCCCCAAAAAAAGGCATCTAAGGGGGCGGAGCCAAGATGGCGGAGTAGAAACAGCTCATCCAAGCCACTGTGCCCCCAGATTCCTCCCAAATTATGTAAAAGGGGACTCTGAACAACCTCTGGAGCCCCAGCACCCACAGGACGACACAGAGAAGCTAACCTCCCGCTGAGGACAGCCCAGCAGCCCTGCAGGAAGGACCAGCGCAGCGGTCTGGGAGCCAGCAGCGTGCAGTGTGCAGAGCGCAGGGAGCCGAGCCGAGCCCAGGTCCGCATGAGCTGAGGTTTTAACCCCAGGGCTGCAGGGCCAGCAGCCAGCTGGAGAGACCCCGGAACATCAGCAGCTGTGGCAACTCCAGCATTATCAACATAGACATGCCTAGGACAAAGTAAGAGGTTAGTGTCCTATGGACTTTGGGACCAGTATTTAGGGAATGCGTTGGCTCCCTCCCCTGGGGTCTAGAAGCCACTGAGGAGAGACGCCATTTTGTAGTTTTCAGAGGCAGCTCCAGCTCCTGGCCTGCGAATTGTAGGGAGATCCAGCAATCAGTCTTGGGGGTTAATCGCTCTTGCTTTAACCTCCCTGGATCTGGATTGTGATCTAGGGTGGAAGTCGTGGGTGGGTTTACAGCTTGCCAGAAACGGAAGCTGCCCCCCACACGTTCGGGATGAAAATTCCTCTATCTGGCATTAAAGCCATAGTGTGGCAACAAGCCCAAAAGTCATGTAATTAAGTGGCAACATGCCAAGGCAAAGGAAACAGAAAAATGCAACCCTAGACTCCTATTTTGGGGGCATAGAGCGGGAAAAGGACTGTGAGGTCAGAAGTCCTGCTCCAAAAGCCCCAGGGGAAAACATGAGAGGGTTGCAGGCCATAGAGAACCTTAAGAAGGACTTTAAAAATCAAATAAGAGAAGTGGAGGAAAAATTGGAAAGAGAAATGAGAAGGATGCAGGAAAAGTATGAAATGAGGGTCAACAGCCTGACTGAGGAAAACAACACCTAAAAAAATAGACTAACTCAAATGGCAAAGGAGGCCCAAAAGGGCAATGAGGAGAAGAATGCCTTAAAAAGTCAAATTTGCCAGATGGAAAAAGATCTCAAAAGTTCACTGAGGAGATTCATTCCTTCAGAGTTAGACTGGAGCAAATGGAAGCTAATGACTTTACGAGAAATCAAGATGCTGTTAAGCAGATCCAAACAAATGAAAGAGTAGAAGGCAATGTGAAATATCTCATGGGAAAAACCACTGACCTGGAAAATAGATCCAGGAGAGTCAATTTAAAAATTATTGGACTACCTGAAAGCCATGATCAAGGAAAGAACCTAGAAATCACCCTTCAAGAAATTCTCAAGGAAAATTGCCCTGATGTTTTAGATCCAGAGGGCAAAATAGAGGCTGAAAGAATCTACCAATCACCTCTGGAAAAAGATCCCCAAAAGAAAACTCCCAGGAATATTATAGCCAGCTTCCAGAATCCCCAGATCAAGGAGAAAATACTACAAGCAGCCAGGAAGAAACAATTTCAATATTGTGGAAACACAATCAGAATAGCCCAGGACCTGGCAGCTTCTACACTGAGGGATTGAAGGGCATGGAACATGATATTCCAGAGGGCAAAAGAACTGGGAATCAACCCACGGGTCACCTACCCAGCAAAACTGAGTATTTTGTTTCAGGGGAAAATATGGTCATTCAGTGGAATAGAGGACTTTCAAGCATTCTTGAGGAAAAAACCAGAATTGAATAGAAAATTTGACATCCAGACACAAGAAGGAAGAGGTGCCTAAGAAGATAATCAGGGAAAAGAAATCAAAAGGAACTTATCAAAGTTGAACTATTTACATTCCTATATGGAAAAGCAATAACTGTGACTGATGATATCTTTCTCACTATGAAAATAATGGATGAAGGGTGTGTGGTCATATGAATACATATGTGAATGTGTGTGTATATGCTTACAGTTATATATGGATAGAGGGCATAGGTTGAATTTGTTGGGAAGAGAGAATACTCAAGGGATGAAATTATGAGGTGAGAGAGGAAAGTGGCAAGAGGAGATGGGGAGAGACAGGGTAGGGTAAACTATCTCCTGTAGAAGAAGCAAGGGGAAGTGGTTGCAAGGGAGGGGGTGATTAGGAAGGCAAAAAAGGCAAAACCACATTCTCATTGAATTTGGTTCAGGGAGAGAATGACATACATACTAAATGCGATATCTCAACCTGCAGCAGAATAGGGGGAAGGGGGATGAGAGGAGGGACGATTGATGGGAGGGCATCCTTGGGGGGAGGGGAGGTTGGAAGTACCCACTATAGAAGAGTGACAAGATCAAGTAGGGAATGGACCAGGTGGGGGGTGGGATGAGTGGGAGGGAATTATAAGCAGCCTTGTACAATATATCTACTCTGATAATATTTTGCATAGCTAGACATGTACAACATATAGTGAATTACTTATCTCCCCAGAGGGAATGGGTGACAAGGGAGGAAGGAAATGGATCTGAAATTCGAGGTCTTAACATTAAATGTTTCAAATATATATAAATACTATTATTAATACTCTTCTGCTTATAATTGGGAAATAAGATGTGCAGGCATTGGGACACAAAGATTCACCTTCCTCTAATGGAAAAGTCGAAGGGGGTATGGGAGAAGGTATGGGAGAGAGCAGATTGGAGGAAGCGATATCTTGTGGGACTGCTATTCTGGGAGGTTGGGTAGGTGAATAACGGGGGGAAAATGATTGTAACTCAAAATCTGGCAGCAATGAATGATGTAAAACAGAAATTAATAAAGCATTTGTTTAAAAAAAAAGGCATCTAAAGTTGACCTGCTTTGCTTGGTTTGCTTCCTCTGCTTGCTCATGTTGACAGTCAATTACTTGACTTTTGAGCTTTTGCCACAGCCTTTGCCCTCTGCTTCCAGAGGGGAGAGCTTTGTCCCAAATTACTGGGATTTTTCCAGCTTTTGGAGCTATAGCCCCCACACACTCTGGCTCATTGGTCACATACCTCAGGACCACTTTCCAAGACCATGATCCAGATCCAGGCAGGTTAAAGTAAGAGCAATTACCCTCTGAATGCTTCATTGATCCCCCTTTTCCCCCACCAAGGTGCAGGCTGGGAGCTATGAAGTAGCCATATGGAGGTGGTTGTACAGCTGCCATACCTCCACAGGTTCTCCCTCTAGGGGCAGAGGCTGAACCACTCCTCCATGCCACCCAGTTCTGACAGAGTTCTGCACTAAACTTTTACTTTGTCTTTGGCATTTATGGATTGATATTTCTGGAAACCATCACAGCCGCTGATGATCCACCCTCCTGAGGTCCTCTCCAGCTGATGCTGGTCAGGGCCACCCTGGGGCTAAAACCAAGGGTTGTGCTGTGATAGACCCTTTCTGCTGGCCTTCCAGGCTGCCTTCAGCAGGATATTTGTTTCTCTCTGTCACTTTGTGGGTTCTGTAATGCTAAAATTTGTTTAGTGTCATATTTTATAGGTATTTGAGGTGGTTGTAGGGGGAGCTTATGGAATTTTCCTGCTTCTAAGCCACCATTTTGACTTCCACTCCAGTTTGCCCTTTTTTATATAATCTGGTGACCTTTTGTTTCTGGGGGCTCATCATATCAATGCCAGACTTAATTTGGATACCTGATCAACCTTGATGCTAGAAGTTAACTGGCTAGAGCTGGCTCCAACACAATTCTGTGTATCAACTTGAGATTCCTTGGTAGCAGGAATTAAAGGCACAATTCATCACATCTGGTACTATCTTTCTTATATAAAGAAAATATGGTAATTAATTCTATTATTTATCTGATATTTCTAGTGCTTACGAAGGTTGGGGTGAAGGGGACTGTTTCAGCAAGAAATTCTGTTCTAGTGTGAGGCATGGGGAAGTCATAGTAGAGCAATGATTACACCCGTGGGCAAACATTAGTATTCATTAGCCAGCTAGAAGTTGGTTTACAGGAGAGATTATAAGGAGAGCGAGAGAGAGAGAGAGAGAGAGTTTTAAATGAACCAAAAATGCCTATATAAAGCAGAAAGGATTTTTAGAGGAACAGGAGTCCACACTGGGAGAGGTGAACAAAGTAATTAGTGCTGTGCTGATGTCCTTCAAAGTAACTGAGGGGTGGAGGCACTGGGGTCAGTCATTCAGCTAATAAGCATTTATCAAGTACTACTGTGTGTCAGACACTGTGCTATAGGTTAGGGGCTACAAAAAAGGGCTAAAAGCAGTCTTTGCTCTCAACAAGCTATTGAAGGAAATAGCATGCAAACCAATACATGCAAAAAAAACCAGATACAGACAGGTGATTATTGGGGGAAGGGACTACCATTAAAGGGGATTGGAAAAGACTTCTTGTAGAAGGCAGGATCTGAGAAGGAATAAAGGAGCCAGAAAAGCCAGGAAATGGAGATTAGGAGGAAGAGATTTGAAGTCATTTTGGAGAGTAAGTGAAAAAGCACAAAGATGGAAGATGGGGTGTTATGTTGTTGTTGTTTGTCCTGCATTCTTGAAGAAGATTAATGACATCACAAGGGCATCTAGTCTTGCGTATTATGTGTGAGCAATAGCAAGGAGGCCAGTGTCAGATCATAGACTACATAGAATATCATAAGGTGTAAGAAGGATGGAAAATGGCGGGGGGGGGGCAAGCTGTGAAGAGTTTTACATTCTAAACAGGATTTTATATTTGACCCTGGAGTTGATAGTCTTTGGAATTTATTGAAGAAGGGAATTGACATGATCCTGCCTGCCCTTGAATAAAATCAATTTGACAGTTAAGTAAGATGGACTAGAGTGAGGAGAGACTTTTGAGGGGTGAGGAATTAGAAGGCTATTATAATAGTACTAGCAAAAGATGATGAAGGTCTGTACCATGGTGGTGGTAGTGTTAGAAAAGAGAAGGGGACATATATTAAAGATGTTACAAAGATAGAATTGAGAGATTGGTGGTCATTATAAGGACAAAGAACAAAGTGAGAGGTTGTGAGGCCTAGAGAAAGATGGAATAATAAAATATTATGATCATTTCCACTGGAAGAAACTCAGGAGATGCTCCGCATAGCCCCCTATAAATCCTTTCTGGGCCATGGAATTATTCAAATAGTCAGGGAAAGATGAGTCAAAATTTGGATGGGCAACAAAAGCAGACATTGATCATTAGTGTTCAATATTAAAGTGAAATCTAGAAACCCTTAAATTCAATAAACCTTTTTCAGAGAAGACCTCATACTAATTTTTGGAGGGAAGGGATGATGATTAAGGTTTAAAGAGTTAAGCAAAATATGACCATATTGATTGAGATGGCTATAAGGTAGTGAAGGAGTGCCTGAGAGGAGGCAGGACAATGTGATAGCCCAGAAAAGATAAACTTTTCAACCCCTAGCACTGTATGATCTAGAGATTCTCTATGTTTCTCCTCCCACCCTCCCCTTATGTGGAATTTTCCATATCTGAAGGCTTCCTTGTTGGATATTTGCCCAAGTACATTTGCTCATTTTGCTCTGACTTTAGAGGGGGAAGCCAATCACTGGAGTAAGACTCCACCCCTCTATAAAACATCTATATGATACTTTGGGACTGCTCCCTGATCTGTTGTGGGGCACAGTCTTGATGTCCACCTCAAATTATGTGAAAAGTATCTAGAAACCTTGCATAATCTAGGGGCTTGGTGGGAGGGCACTTCTTTCTGGGATCATTGATCACTTCCTGCTCCTGCTGGGCTGAAAGATCCTTGCACCCAATGATGAGATCCTATGTATATTGCCCTTTCCAGGGATCTAGATGTATTATTTTTTCTCTGTGTGACAAAGTTCCTCATACCTTTTTCCCCCTTTTCCTTTGTCCTCTTCTCATTGTGTGTGTGTGTGTGTGTGTGTGTGTGCGCATGTGCATGTGTGTGTGCGCATGTACGTGTGCATGTGCGTGTGCGTGTGTGTGTGTGTGTGTGTGTGTGTGTGTGTGTGTGTGTAAGGTTAATCACTGTCAAATGCATGGGGTAAAATGCACCCATAATAAAAATACTTATTGTTGTTTGCATTATTGGTTTGTTTCCTCTATGAAAATCTCCAAAAATTCCTTCTAGGCAAATGCAATCTATTGGGAAATATAATGTGTAGAAAGAACACTCTGAAAATGTATAGGTGGTGCCATGAATAGAACCTTTGATTTTCAGTTAGTAGGATCTGACTTCAGATTTTGCTTCTGACTCTTACTGGCTGTTTGACTCTGGGCAAGTCACTTGACCTCTCTGAGCAGTTTCCCTAGTCATAAAATGGAGATAATAATCACATCTACCCTAATGAGATAATACATGTAGCACTTTTGCTAGCAATCAAGAGACTTTCTAATCACTTACTGGTGGTAAAACTTTTGAGTCTTTTCTTAGCTTCAGTTCCTTCATTCATTGAATGGGTACCCTCTATTTCTTCACATGTGCCTTTTTTCCAGTGTACATGAACCATCACTGTAGCCCATACTCTAGGGAACTTTTCCCAGTCAGTTTTGAGACTCTTGCATTTATCTGATGAGTGGGTAGCAAGGTCACATTCATAACCCACATTACCTAGCTTCACATCAAGCAGGTCATGCTTCATATCCTATCCAACCGCTCACACAGGCTATCTACCCTGCCACATACCACCTCCCCTACCTAGGATCCACCCATCTCTTGTTCTGGGAACAAATATTACCATTGCTTTAGGAAAGGGTATGATGTCTCTATGGCTACACTTTTCTGGAACAAGATACCTTTCTCTGGCAACCACTCCTTTATAAGTTTTGTCTCCCCAGCATTAGAATGTAAGCTCCTTGAAGGAAGGGACTGTCTCCCTTCTTAATTCATAATCCTAGTGCTTAGTACATAGTAAAAGATTAATAAATTATTTTCATTCATTCATTCGTCAAATTGGTATATTTTCTATCTTAGATACTTCACAGGATATTTTAGATGGTAAAATTAAGTAATATATTTTGAAAGTATTAAAAATACACAATACTCTAAAGATAGCATTGTTTTCAATTTTTAATTATTGATATTTTCTGGTTGGTATTATTAATAATTAAGTCATTCATATCTGACTTATGAATGGGATAATTGATTCCAGTGTTTAGCAGGTCTGTACTCACATTATGACAAGTGATGGCAGATTCAGATATGAATTGCAAATGAACTACTCCTTAAAAAAATCTTATTTGTCCCTTACTTGACTATCATATATAATATAGGAAAAATAACAAATCAAAAAACCATAAGTGTAAGTCAGAACTGAGATGAATTATAGGTAACAAGAAATGAAGCATTGTTCATTAGGTCTCTCCTCTTGGGAGGACTAATTTTATGCCTTTATAATTTATTACTTTCACCAATTCTGTCTTTCTCAAAATGGACATACTTAAGCCATTTCAGATAAGTGTGAATTTATCTTGTTTTTAAAGACTTCCCAGAGAAGACAGTATGGTGTGGTGGGAAGAACTCTCCATCCAGTTCCAGATCCTAAGGAGCTTTATCTTTTACTTTGGTATGCCATTCACATAGTTATGCCACTTTCATTGTTAGGCATGGCATAACAATGCCATACCTTCATTGTTATTTTCAATCATCTTTCAGTCCTATCCATTTCTTCATGACCCCATGTAAGGTCCTCTTGGCAAAGCTGCTGGAGTGGTTTGCTTTTTCTGTCTCCGGCTCATTTTATAGATGAGGAAACTAAGGCAAACAGGGTTAAGTGACACGCCCAGAGTCACACAGATAATAAGTATATGAGTTCAGAGCCAGGCCTGGCTCTCTATCCACTTCACCACCTAACTGTCCCTTCATTCTTATACCTAAATCTAAGTCATTATCATTTATGTTTCAACTTCAGGTTTATTTCCTTTAATTAGACAGAGACAGAGAGAGACAGAGACAGAGACACACAGAGAGAGAGACAGAGATGGAGAGACAGAGACAGAGAGAAAAGAAAGAGAAAGAAAGGAAGGAATCTAGCTAATAAACCCCAAGTTAACTGGGCAGCTTCTGGCTATCAAAATTTACCTTCCTTTGGAGAGGAGAAGGAGAGGAAGAAGGACAGGATGAGCTGAGTTACCTGACTGGATGGGTGCCCATGCAGGCACTGTGGTTTAGGTATGCTGTAGGAATGGAGAATGGACTCATAGGAGAGTAGAATGACAAAAAAGCACTTAAGAAATGCTTTTTAAATAAGTAATTCATATAGACTAGCTCTCTTGTTCTTCCTCACATATAATCTATCTCTGGTCTTCAAGGCTTTGATAGATGGTCCCCAATAACTAAAATAAAACATTCTATGCTAAGATCAGTTTATTAGAAACCTAGTTTCTTTCAAAGCTTACCTTCTACATGAGGCATTTCCTAATCCTCCCTTCTTACAATGCCTCTCCCCCCTAGAATAAACTTTTATTTATTTTGTATATATAATGGGAATCTGGCACATAACCAGAGTCTTTGTGTTTCTCTCCACATGGAGGATTCTAGGGAACTGCTTCTAGGAGACTTCCAATAGCATTTAAGGGAAGTGCCTTGGAGATACTGGTGTATGGTGTGATCTTTTGACAGAGTCCAAGTTTTTACAGAATGAATCCTTTTATTAAAGAGATTTGTTCTGTGAAGTGTGGATTCAGTCAAAAGTTTGCAACTGAGGACCTGGAAGGCCACATGTGGCTTTGAGGCCCTAGGTTCCCCACCCCTAGCAGAGACATTCTGTCATATTGCCTCTGGTCAGCTAAAGATAAAATGAAGAGGAGACTCTCCACTTGGCTGTGAAGTCACTGCAAATGTCTGTCAACTTCAGCCTCTTCCTCTTAGATCCATTTCAGTTCTGGAGGAACTCAATGAGTTACTATATATTTTGTATATTCTTTTATGTAAACATCCCGCCTCTCCCTTTAGAATGGCCTTTCAATTAGACAATAACAAAAGAAGTAAAACGCTGCCTTCAACTAGTCTGTGCTTGAAGTCAGGGCCTATTTCATTTTTGTCTTTGTGCCCCCAAAGCCTAGCACATAATAGGTTCTCAACAAATACTTGCTGACTGCCTGATTGATCACTTACTTGAAGCTTTCTCTTTCCTTTCTTTTCTCCAGAGTAAATAATTCAAATTCCTCTAAGCCTGGAGTTCTAGTTGTTAGTACTTTTTCCTTCCTCAAATCAAATTGTATTCATTTATGTTTGTATACATTGTCTCTACTCAGTAGACTATGAGCACTTTAAGGGTAGGGTACTTTATTTTTTCTTTTTCTTTTTCTTTTTTTTTTTGGAAGGCAATTGGGGTTAAGTAACTTGCCCAAGGTCACACGGCTAGGTTTTTGTTTGTGTGTGTTAAGTGTCTGAGGCTGGAACCGAAATCAGGTCCTTCTGACTCCAAGGCCAGCGCTCTACTCACTGCGCCACCTAGCCACCCCTATTTTTGCTTTTTCTTAGCACATTGTAGGTGCTTAACAATCTTTTTAAAATTAGCAAATTTAGTGATGCTAATCTTTCTTCCACCTCTGTCTTTTGAAATTCTACTCATGCTTCAAGACTTAGCTCAAATGCCCCTCACCCCTACCCTATTTCCTTTGCAGAAATTGATATTTTCCTCCTCACAGAGAAATTTGCATCTCTCTAATTACACTCTATTTTGTGCTGCCGTTCTTATAGAGTCTTATGCATTTGGTTTGTGGTATATTCCCTGGTTTAGATTGTAAACCTCATGAGGTCAGATCCCTTATTGTCATTATTTTCCTATATTCCCTAGCATCACAGTGCTTCACTCATAGTAGGCACTAAATTAATGGTTGTTGAACCATTAATTTTCCCATGAAAAATGTGAGCCCTAAATCCTTAATTTTTATTGTGGTGGTAAAGTATGAAACCTCTCTAAATTCTCTACCAATGGACGAGCTTGTCATTGAGTGTTGTGATCCTCTGCAGTGAGATATTTAAGCTCTTCAAGCCTAAAGAATGGGTTGAAGTCTTGTTCCCAGGGTCCTAACATAACCCTTCTTCTCAGTATGCCTGGTATTACTGGAACAGTAGAAGATGCACATACCTTTCCAATGATGCATGTGAATGAAGTGTCAAAGCAGGCTCCTGGTTTACCCTGGCTTATACTTTCCTGAGAAATGTCAGAATTGGCCGAGTATGCTCTTTCTCAAAAGATGGAAAAATTCCCCTGAAAATAAGCATCCATCACTTCTTATTTATCATTTTCCTATCCATTTTAGTCTGTTGCTTTAGTCCATCAATAGTTAGTTGAAATGTGCACGAACTTTCTTGTATAGGATCTTGGCATCAGTATTTTTAATTTTTTTTGTGAGTTGATTTATCGTTTGGTAGAAATGTTTTTAAAAACCTCTGATTGTACAGAGAGCAAAAGCAAAGGCCAAAATGGGTGTGCCACCTGAAGGTTTGCTCATCAAACAAGCTGGCCTGACAGGACTCGGTATGATGTTATAATTGCTAAGGAACAGTGTACTGTAGGGCCTAGAAAGCTGATCTTAGATCCCCAAAGACCCAGAAATCCCACAGCTGATGTTTCCTTATTGAGTGACCCAGAACACTTCACACATCTCAGTGTCCTAGGTAACTCTCTAAAACTGTAAATTGCAGAAAAGATATTGACCTTAATAGACAGAGAGTTTTCTCATTCAGATTTTCCCCAAATAAATTAAATAACAGGTCTGGTGAGACAGTGTCTGTAAATTGTAGGCAACACGACTGAATATATTATTCAAATTTAAATGTCAGTTAAATGAGATAGGTCTGACCAATTTTACCCTCCACTAAATTAAATAGTGGTTTTACTTATTTGGCTGAATGAATGGGTTATTTTTGATGCTATATAGACACAGACTGATTCTACTAGCTTCACTACAATGCTTGTTAGGAAGAGTACATCCATCCCCTTTTTGGCAAAATGAATGGATTCTGATCCACCAAATGAGGCTGAGAAGTCAAGCAGCTAGAGAGCAGTGTCACAGAAGTTAAGAAAGGAGGAATTATTCAGGAAGAGGAAAGAGTCAACTATGGCCCCCCAAAAAACAAACAAACAAAAACAACTGCAATTGGATATAGTGGATAAAAGTGTACTAGTAAGCTTGGAGACAGCATTTTTAGTCTAATGGTAGAGATGGAAAGCAGATTGATTGAATTGAAACAGAGTGGATGACAAGGAAATCTATGTAATGTATGTAGATGGCTTTTTCTAACAGTTTGGCTATGAAAAGGAGAAGAGTTGTAAGATGATTGCTTAAGGAGATGTTAAGCTCAATTTATTATTATTATTATTATTATTATTAAGGATGGGGGAGACCCAGGTATATTTATAGGATATAGGGGAAGAGTCAGTGAATAGGAAGAATTTGAAGAAGGAAGAGAGGGAGCTAGGTGGATAGTGAGTAGAATTTTAGACTTCTAGTTAGGAAAATAAATTAAAATCCTGCCTCAGACACTTGTTAGCTATGTCATCCTTGGCAAGTCACTTAACCAATTTCAATTTTCCCCCTAAAATAAGGGTAATAATAGTATATCCCTACAGGTTTGTTTTGAGGATCTAATGAGATAATACAGGAAGAACTTTATAAATCATAAAGTACTACATAAATGCTTGCTATTATGATTATGATTGAGGGAGAATACTCCTGAAAGAGACATATTCCAAAAGAATAAATAGAAAGGCTTTTCTTAGCAAGGAGAAGGATTAGGGTCAGTTGTTTCTCAGAGTATAGAGCAAAGGAGGCAAACATAGTAGAAGGTGTTGATGAATTTTGAGGTGTAGAGTAGGGAAAGAGAAGCTACATAAGAGGTGGCCTTGATTTTCTTGAATAAGAAACATAATACTATGTTGAGAAGTGAGGAAGTTAAATGTTGAGAAGTTTAGGGGACTAAAGGAGAGTAGTAAAATTTAGAAGAGTCACTGAAAAGAATGTGAGAGAGATAATCAAGGAAGAATAATTATACAGCAACGAGGGTTAAGTTGAGATTAGATAATAAACGTTTTGTGGACTTTTGCGAAAGTTGGGGTTTACTTTAACTTTTTAACTTTTTCTTTAACTTCTGTAACTTTTGTCTAGCAAGGTATGAGTAGGAGGGAAGAAGAAGGATGGTGGGAGTGATCCCAGGTTGGAGTTTGGCATAGAATAAATGGTGATTGATAAAGGGTTGAGGAATTTAAAGATAGAGGACATTATTTTGTTGAGCTAGCTACTAATAGGAGATAAGAGTGAACCCAGAATAGGGATAATATCCTGAGGGAGCAAAGTGGGGGAGCTGAGTTATTGGGTTGTGATAAAGACAAAGAGTAGGTTTTAAAAGGTAGATGGAGAAATGGAAGGATAAGGGGTCATGATTATAGAGAAGGATTTCAGAATTCAAGGTTATAGATACTGGACTCCTGGGAAAATATGAAAAGGGAGAGATGCTCCACAGGCCACCAGACAGATGTCTGATTGCCCTCTAGATTAGGCTGGACTTGCCTCTGAATCATCTCTCAGTTAGTGTCATCAAGTAAACAAAGGCCCACAAGTGTGAGCTGTGACTTTGTCAGGAAAAAGCTTACTAATTGTGTGTAGCTCCAGGACTGACAACTGATCTCATATGGTAAAAGTTCATCCAGAATTTGAGTTAGAAAACAAACAAACTAGCTCAATCCTCACACAAAGTATTTCTTAGAAGATAGTGGTGTCAGGGGGTAAGGCTGGGGAAAGGAGGGTTCTGAGAACTCTGTCCAGACACTTAGTAGTCCAAAAAATGCCTTAAAGTAAAATACTCATGTCTTGGGCTCAGTTTGTACCCATTCCCAGAAAGAAAAAAAAAACAACAAATGCCAAATAAAACTAAGTGAAACTATGGTCCTATTCAAGTAGTTCTTGAAATATTTTTTCCTTACACAATCACTCCTTTGGAAAGCTGTTAAACAGGCTGTGAAATGGGGTGGTGGTGATAGATGGAGTGGTAGCAATTATTTTCCCATAGCCTTACTGACTTGGATAACACTCCCAGCTCTTTGCTCCATGTAGTTGAAATGAATGTGCTGCAGATCCAGTGACTAATGTCCCGGGTGTGTCAAGATGGCTGGGATGCAATATTTGCAACTCATCCCTCTATTTTAGCTCCCAGGTTTTCCAGAAGTATATAGGTGGTGTAGTAAAACTTACAGTCTCTCCATCACAACAAATTAAATTTCTATGAATAGGAACAACTGATAAAATTGGATCTCCCTAAAAAATTCTCAACTCTGACTCTTCTGAAGAGTCTCTTGGGTATATTTGACTGGAAAACAACCTAAGCACAGTTGTGGTTTCCCCTGCTCATCCTTTAGAAATGAATTTGCTACTACCCATTGCACCCAAAATATCAAATAGAAGCAAGTGCCTAGCAAATAGGAAATATTCAGCTATATAAGAATATCCCACATCCCCTTCCTCAGATCAATTCTGTAACCATCAAACTTGCTGCTGTTTTTCCTTCATTCTTTTTTTATTTTGCTTTTTTTTTTGGAGAGCAATTGGGGTTAAGTGACTTGCCCAAGGTCACATGGCTAGTTTTTGTGTGTCCTTCATTCTTGAAGAAGAGTAATGACATCACTGGATGGTGCCTTGACTTGCAGATGAATTGGATTTAAGTGAGGCAGGACTGCACAAAGTAGTCAACCCCACTATTTCTTCCAGAGTCATTGAAATACAGTGGCCATACAGAATTCAAGATGACTAGCAATGGTTAAGTATGTAGTGCATGAGCCTGTCTTTTTAAATTAATGTCTTTCCAAGGCCTCAGTTTTTCTGAAGCAACATAAAGCTCTTTGATAGCAGGATGGTCTTTTGCTTTTTCTTTTTCTTTTCTTTTTTTTTTTTTTAAGCAATTGGGGTTAAGTAACTTGCTCAAGGTTACACGGCTAGTCATTATTATTTATGCGTGGGTGCTCATTTTCTGAGGCCGGATCTGATCTCGGGTCATCCCAACTCCGAGGCCGACGCTCTTACTCACTGCGCCACCTAGCCGCCCCTTTAGGGCAATTGGGGTTAAGTAACTTGCCCAAGGTTACACGGCTAGGTTTTTGTTTGTGTGGATTAAGTGTCGGAGGCCGGCTCCGAACTCAGGTCCTTCTGATTCCAGGGCCGGCGCTCTATTCACTGCGCCACCTAGCCGCCCCTTTTGCTTTTTCTTTATATCCTCTGTGCTTAGCATGGTTCCTGGCACCACATAGGTGCTGATTAAAAGTTCGTCTTTTGATTGGATTAATATCTAGGAGATTCTTCAAAATTGCCAAGCAGTGGGGGCAGAGCCAAGATGGCAGAGTAAAAGCACAAACTTGGAGTGGGCTCTGACTCCAACCACTCCTAATACCTGTAAAAAATGACTCTAAACAAATTTTAAAGCTACAGAACCCACAAAGTGACAGAGAGAAACAAATCTTCCACTGAAGGCAGCCTGGCAGGCTGACAGGAAAGGTCTATCACAGTGTACTGGGAGCCAAGCACAGTCCTTTGTGAGCTGCGGTTCTGGCTCTAGGGTGGCCCAGACCAGCCAGAGCAGACTTCAGAAGAGTGAATCACCAGCAGCAGCGGCAGTTTCCAGACTTCTCAACCCATAAATGCCAAAGAGAAAATAAAAGGTTAGTTGGGAACTCTGTTGGAAGGGTTAAGGAAGAGTGAGGCCCAGCCCCTCTCCCCAGGGCAAGAAGTGGCAGAGGCATTGTGGCTGCAGCTGCTGCTGCATGGCTGACTACAGAGCTCCTGGCCTGCAGATTGTAGGGGGACCAAGCAACCATTCAGAGAGTAATTTCTCTTGCTTTGACCTGCTTGGATCTGGATCATGGTCTTGGGTGGTGGTCCTGGAGTGTGTGGCCAGTGTGCCAGAGCTTGTGGGGGCTGTACGGAGGGTGCCCAACTAATAGCTCTGGCAGTTGCAAAAACCCTACCAATTTGGGACAAAGCTCTCTTCATTCTGGAAGCCGAGTTATACCATGGCAAAGAGCTCAAAAGTCAAATAATTGGCAAGATGAGCAAGTAAAGTATAATCAGACCACACAATCCTTTTTTTGGGGACAAAAAGGATCAAAGCATGGAACTGGAGGAGGACAACAAAGTCAGAGCTCCTGCATCAAAAATTTCCAAGAAAAATATGAATTAGTCACAGGCCATGGAAGAACTCAAGAATTTTGAAAATCAAGCAAGAGAAGTGGAAGAAAAACTGGGAAGAGAAATAAGAATGATGCAAGAAAGTCATGAAAAGTGAGTCAACAGCCTGCAACAGACTCCAATACTCAAATACTCAAGAAAATTGCCCAGTGGTAGACAAATTATCGACCATTAGGAAAGATCTAAAATATTATTGTGTGGATGACACAGGACAGAGGCATCAGGGCATGGAGGACAGAAGTTGCCTCAGCTTTTTTTTTTTTTTTTCACAGTTTTCTTGGCTTCATTTTTCTGCAGAAATGGGGAAAGTGCATCTTTCTGGATATTTCAGAACTCCCTTACTTTATGCAGTGCTTAACACAGGGCCTGGAAGTAGCAAGTAATAAATACTTGTTGCCTGTCTTCTTAAGCCTTGGTTTCTTAATCAGCAGCTAAATACTTACCTTAGTTGCAAAACATACATTTTACTATTTCACTCCAAATATTAAATGGTTTTTATCTGATGAATAAAAGGAAAAGAAAATGCAGTGTGTGATAAATAAATTCATTGCCCATCGTTAAACACTTTTTAGATATTATGAATTCATAATATCTAAATATATAGAGAAATTAGAGGAAAGAACATGGTCCATGCAATTTGGGTACATCTTAACAACTTGGAATGATGATTTAATTTTAACTGGGAGACTTGTTTTAATCAATAAAAAAGATTGTCTGGTATTTTAACTATATTAAGTAATAGGAAGCATTGTAAAACTGGATTCTGAAAAAAATGATTTTATGTAAACTCAAAAGACTTCCAGAGTTTCTAATTGAAATTTTATCATATATTGAATATAAAGGTTCTCCCAAGTATTTTTATTTTTGATTTAGACAGTTATTAGAAGCAGTGTTACACGGTGGATAGACAACTATCTTGTGAGCAAGAAAGTCATAAATTCAAAAATAATTTCTAACATTGTGGCTGTAGGACCCTCATCAAACCACTTAAGCTTTCAGTGTTCAGGCAGTTCTCCATAGAGAGGAAGCTTCCTCGTTTGGAAGTTGTCTATGCCAATGACAGCACGGGGCCCCTATCCCCTATAAATAAATTATATAGAGGCAGTCTAGTGTAGTAGAAAGAGAGATGGCCTACAAATCAGGAGGAATTGGGTACAAGTATGAACTTGGTACATATTGGCTGAATGATCATGGGCAAGCCACTTACCTCCAGTGTCTTTGGTGACTCTCATAAACTTTAAATTGGAAAGGAGGGGCCATTCAAAAAGAGAGAGCCTTGGGACTAGTCCCTTACAATGAGGAAATCATTAACTTTGTCTCCTTCCCTCCTCTCCAAAAAATCCCACCCTAACAACAAAATTAAAGGTATAATTCTCTATTGCTGTTTTTCCCTAAATATGGAGTTGAGTCTGCAGGGCTTCTTAATATATGTTCTAGTGATCCATATGTCATGACAATTCCCATCAAGGTAGAAAGATTTTGATTATCAGCCTGGTAATAGATTTTATGTCTATGGCTTGATAATGACACTAGGTAAATATGGATACATAGATTGGTGCCTGGGATTTTTTTTTACCCCAGCAGTTCTGGAAGAGTATCCAAAAAATCAAAATGAGCCATGATTTTAACTAGAGGAGGGAGTACAGACTCTAGGGAAATTGCAGATTTTCAAAGAATTGAAATTTTTATTGTAAATGTGTTTGTCAAATGCCTAGTTCTTAAAATGCAAAACATTTAAAGAATTGCCTCCTTTTCCCTATCTTCCTTCCTGTTCTTTTACACCCCCTCTTCTTATTCTTTCCCTCTTTCCCTTCCCCTTTCTTCCTCCCTTTCTCCCCTCCTCTTATTTTCCTTTTTTCCCTCCTTCCCTACCTCCTTCTCTCCCTCCATCCTTCTGTCCCCCCTACTCTATTTTTATCCTCCCTCTATTCTTCCCTACATCTGTCTCTCCCTCTCTTCATCTCTCTTGTTCACCCCTTTCCTTGCTATTTCCCTTGGCTTCACTTACCTTGCCTTCTCTTCTGTTTTCCTCCTCTGTCTTTTCTGAATTTCTTTCATTGTTTTTCTTCCCTTCTAACTGAAATAGCTTTGTTAAATTTCTGGATGAAGTTAGACATGTTTAGTTTTACAATAGTTTGGGGAAAATTTACATATTCTGGTGTATACAATGCTCCTAGATTGGCCTGGAAGAGAAATTAGAATAAAAATTTATTGCACATAGAGCCAATGTTATCTATTTTATTTGAAAAGCATTCTCTGGAATAAGTGATGAAGGCTGTGTTTACAGAATGAAAATTTCAAGTAATTTTTTGTGGTTCAAGAATATTATGCTAAATGACTCTTTCCCTCTCCCCAACTATTTGGTGTAGCACTGACAAAATGGTTTTTAAGGCCAAGATGTTTCCTTCAGGGAGATGCAGATTGGCAGGTACATATAGATAGACATAGAGAGGGAGAAAGATAGAAAGAAGGAAGGAAGAGAAAAAAGGAAGAAAGGAGGCTGGGAAGGAAAGAAAGGAGGAAAGAAGAAAAGAATGATTGGAAGGAATATGAGGGAGTACTAAAGAAAGGGGAAGGGAAGATTAATGTATAGATGGGATGCAAGATTTCAAAGTACTTTTAAAAAATAATTAATTTAAAATAGAAATAGTTGAAGCTTTTTAGCTTTTAATGGAACTGTAACTAACATTTCTGCAACCTATGGCAAGAACCACAATATAAGTTATGGAGAAAGGAGCATGAAGGGAACTCTAAAATTACCTTTTTAGACAAATCCAGCTGAGCAGGATAGGGAGAAAAACAGACACCAGAGAAGATATTTGTGTGTATTTATGTATAGAAGAAAGGACCTAGAAAAGAGAGACTCTGGAATTTCAAGAGGGCATTGCTGGGGAGACCACACTATTTGAAGGAGCATGATTAGGTCAGGGAATAGCCTACTTGGGAATGACCAACTGTGGGGAGAAAGTGGTCTACCCTTATTTTAACTAATTATTCTTGCTAAATAGGTACTAAGCTCAATTTTTCCCCTCTACCTTCTTAAAGACTTTAATTACTGTCAGAGTCCTCTAATTTTCCATACCTCAGGGAAAATCCATGATAATGTGAAAAGTCCTTGTCCAACTCTCAAAAGTTTTGCTGTTCTGTTTATACCCAGAGTGGCCCCTGCTCTCACTAACTACAGAGAAGGTATTTTTGTGTGTTTGTGTGTGTATGTAATTATATTTTTGTGGTAGTTCTGGACACAAAGTATATACAAAATAATTTATAGTGGGAGAGGCCATTGAACAACTTTAGACGTCAGAAAAATAACCTAGTAACTAGAAGTGGAAGACAGAAAAAGAATGCTGTTAGTATCTTTAAAAGACCACATCTTCCTGGTGATCTTTTTAAACATCTAAATTTCTTTTTAAAATGATGAATTCAGAAATCACCAACAATCACAAACATTTCAAAACATGAAGAGAATTGTGCAAGGAATTGTGTACTGCTACACAGAGTGGTTATACACACATATGCATTATATGTGTGCAAATTATATGTAAATATATGCACGGTATGTATGTGTATATGTACATGCATATGTGTATATATGTAAACCTGTGAAAGTATTTAGTTGTTACCTCAGTTTTCTACACATACACACATATAACCATAGGAGAGCTAACATTCATATTACATCTTTAGGTTTGCTAAGTGGTGCTGTAGATAACCATGAACTGCTCTGTACGCTGTTCCTTTGCCTTTGTGCAGCATCTTTCAAAATGCTTTATTGAAGTTCATTTTTCATGCCCATCAATACCCATCCCACTGACCCAAGGAAAAGGCTTCCTTTATAACAAACATTTATAATCAAACAAAATAAATAAACACATTAGCTATGTCTGAGATGAAGACATGGCTAATTTGTACCTCTAGACCATGACCTTTGGGCTGACGGGAGGAGGAGTCATATTTACTAAAGTATGTATTCTAGGTTGCTATTTTCTCCCTAAAACATGATGAAGCCATGCTTCAGACATGATTGGTCCCAGGTCTTACACTTCAAGCTTGTTACCTCAGTACAAAACCCCAATGCAGGAGGCTTCTCAGTGTATCATATGCTCCTATCTGGAGTGCAAATATGGCTTTCATGGAGACTTGGCAAGTGCACTCAATGGACACAATGTAATATACTTGGTGATTATTCTTTCCTTTATATTTTCAAGTATATTTTGTTGGATAATAGATGGTCTATGAGTATTACATTTTATTCTAATCCTGAAACTGAATCATAAGACTGGCCTGAGTGAACATGAATTTATAACATTATATTTCATCAAGTCATGATTGGTTTCTGCTTTGCTCAGGATTCTGGGTTTTCCCTCACATGATTGTCTTGGTTATCACTTAAATTATTCTCCTGCTTCTGCTCATTTCACTCTGCATCAGTTAATATGAGTATATCTTAATGTTTCTCTGAATCTATATTATTATTCATTTCTTATGGTGCAATAAAATTCCCCCTACAATCATATACCATGCTTTCTTCATCCTTTCCCCAATCAATAGGCATGTACTTTATTTCTAGTTCTCTACAACAAGAAGTTCTGTTATAAATATTCTTGTATGTATATTTCCTTCCTTTCTGTCTTTGATCTCCTTGGGTTACATGTGTATATTCCCCCAAAATAAAAAAAAATTGTTAATGGATCAGTCATTCTCACTATGGAGATAAACACACACAAACACACAGACACAAGTGACTTTATGTATGTGTATATAGGTACCTATATACACATATGCAAATGTGACTTTATGCATGTGTATATAGGTACCTACACACATACACATGTGACTTAATGCATTTGTATACAGGTACCTACACACACACACACACACACACACACACACATACACACACAGTTTCACAGTCCTACTTGCACAGACTTAGGTTAACTTATTACTCACACAGTCCTACTTGCACAGACTTAGGTTAACTTATTACTCACTCTATCCTCTATCAAAAACTCCTATAGTTGACTTCCAATTCTAGATGCTCCATTAAATATGAACAACAGGAGAAAGTACTTATGATCACTCATAGCACCACAAACTACTCAGTTTTCTGAAAGGCAGATAGGTAGCTGCTCACCCTTAAGTATTTATCAGTAGGAACAGAAAGAAGGAACAGATTTGAGAGTTATTATAGAGGTAGAATGATAGCATTTGGTAACTGATTGGCTGGTGGGAAAGAAGAAGGGAGAATTTACTATTTCTTAATTTTATATCTTATATATTATAATTAATATATGTTTATATATTATATACAAGTCTTTGTAAAAATACTATTTAATGTGGGTCTGACTTTGAGGTTTCAAAACCTTGATGACTGCCAGGTCAGTGGTACCATTAATAATGCTAGGGATGTTGGGGGGAAGCATAAGTTTTAGTGGACAGGTGATGAGTTTACTTTTAGATATTTTAAGTTTGAAATGCTGTTGTAACTCAAGATCTATTTGCTGATCTAGAGCTTATAGAGAACATGAGCAGTAGAATTTTTTCAGTTTAAGAAATAGATGAATGAATATATATATATAGTCAATGAATATATGTAAATATATATATATATAAATATATATATATAAATATATATATATATATAGGTGAATATACATGTATATATCCATATATACACATAGAGTTGTATTTGACTCTTTATAACCTTATTGGGGGTTTTCTTGGCAAAGATACTAGAGTGGTTCACTGTTTTCTTCTCCAGTGCACTTTACAGATGAAACTGGAGCAAGCAGGCTTAAGTGATTTGTTGAGAGTCACACAGTTAGGAAGTATCTCAGGAAGATTTAAACTGAGGAAGAATATTCTCCCTGACTCGAGGCCAAGAAATCTAATCATTGTGCCACAAGGCTACCTCCATATTCATCTATACACATATAACACACACATATACATATGTATTAATGGTGGGACTACATGTGTGTATGTATGTGTGCATATACACACCTGAATATATATTTCTTTATGGTAAAATACCTATGTATCTATGTATCTCTATATATTCATGGTAGAAATAATATTATACATATGTGCTTATGTACACATTATATGCATTTATTTATATACATTTTTTTTAAAGCAATTGGGGTTAAGCAACTTGCTCAAGGTTACACGGCTAGTCATTATTTATGTGTGGGTGCTCATTTTCTGAGGCCGGATTCGATCCCAGGTCATCCCAACCCCAAGGTCAGTGCTCTTACTCACTGAGCCACCTAGCCGCCCCTATTTATATACATTTTATACATATATGTTTATATACATATTCATGGTGGGACAAAACAATTTTGTTTTCTGAGAAAACACAGGCAGAGCACAAGGGGAGGGGAGGAGAGAATAAGCATTTATACAGGTTCTACTATATTCTAGGCACTGTGCTAAACACTTTTTACAAATATTATATTATTTTGTCTTTGCAACAACACTCTGAGGGGGGTGCTATTATTACTATTCCAATTTTACAATTGAGAAAAATGCAAACGCACACACAGTTAGTAAGTATGTGAGACCAAATCTGAATTCAGGTCTTCCTGATTCAAAGCCCAGTGGTCTATCCAAGTTAAACCAGATGAAAGATTTTAGAAAAAATGCTGCCACCCCCCCCCCCTTACCTGACGTAGGCAGAAGACACTGGAAGATAGAAGGAATTTGAACAAATGCTTGAGAGATGTGGAAGCCATTTTACATTTAAGTCTCTGTAGATACACATACATACTGACTGCAGAGTTCTCTGGCTCACATCAAGAAATTAGTTTTGTTAAATTTGTTAAGCCACTCATTCGAAAATGAAAAATAAACTAGCATGGAGGAAGAGGTGTCTTCATATTCATCCTTTAAGTGTTTCTATTGATCATAGAACATATTTTTTTATGGTGCCAATTTTAAATAGGTTTTATTCTCCAAGACAATTGCATTTCCACTTGTTTACAGTACTGATAAAGTGCAATGTTGTTCACTTCTCTCCCTCTGCACACATTCAAGTATTCAGAATGCCCAGATTTACACAGTAGCTTAAATGTAAATTTTTAAACTGCTACTGCCTTGGCTACAAATTTGAGTCCTTCAATTTTTGGAAAGCTGTGTGGAATGCTCTTTCTCCTGGTGTGTTTAGTCGACCTCTTCAATGGTGGGTCCAGAAGAAGCACCTCCAGATGGGGCTGCACCATCCCCTGGGAACCCACCAGGCATACCTC
The DNA here is from genome assembly GCA_011680675.1 of Gymnobelideus leadbeateri. Classification (NCBI taxonomy): domain Eukaryota; kingdom Metazoa; phylum Chordata; class Mammalia; order Diprotodontia; family Petauridae; genus Gymnobelideus; species Gymnobelideus leadbeateri. The sequence continues at coordinate 16,770 of WOXC01011195.1, read as the reverse complement.
CTGGCATGCCCCCTGCACTCTGGTACAGCTTAGTAATAATGGGATTGCAGACCTTCTCCAATTCTTTCTGCTGATGCTCGAATTCTTCCTTCTCAGCAGTCTGGTTCTTATCCAGCCAGTTGATGATCTCATTACATTTGTCAAGGATCTTCTGTTTGTCTTCATCACCAATTTTGCCTTGCAGTTTTTCATCCTCCACAGTTGCTTTCATGTTGAAAGCATAGGATTCAAGAGAATTCTTAGAAGACACATTGTCTCTCTGCTTTTCATCCTCAGCCTTGTATTTCTCAGCCTCCTGGGCCATGCGCTCAATGTCTTCTTTGCTGAGATGTCCTTTGTCATTGGTGATGGTGATCTTGTTCTCCTTGCCTGTGCTCTTATCCACAGCAGAAACATTGAGGATACCATTTGCATCAATGTCAAATGTTACTTCGATCTGAGGAACACCCCTGGGTGCTGGAGGAATTCCTGTGAGCTCAAATTTGCCAAGCAGGTTGTTATCCTTTGTCATTGCTCTCTCGCCTTCATAAACCTGAATAAGCACACCAGGCTGGTTGTTGGAATAGGTGGTAAAGGTCTGTGTCTGCTTGGTGGGGATGGTGGTATTACGTTTGATCAGAATGGTCATAACTCCACCAGCAGTTTCAATTCCAAGGGAAAGAGGAGTGACATCCACCAACAGCAAGTCCTGCACATTCTCAGATTTATCTCCAGACAAAACAGCAGCCTGGACAGCTGCACCATAAGCAACAGCCTCATCAGGGTTGATACTCTTGTTGAGCTCCTTGCCATTGAAGAAGTCTTGCAGAAGCTTTTGGATTTTGGGAATTCGAGTAGAACCACCCATCAGGATGATGTCACGAATCTGAGACTTCTCTAGCTTGGCATCTCTTAAGGCCTTCTCCACAGGGTCCAGGGTGCCACGGAAGAGATCAGCATTCAGCTCTTCGAAACGGGCCGTGGTGATTGATGTATAGAAGTCGATGCCTTCATAGAGGTAGTCAATCTCAATACTGGCCTGGGTACTGGAAGAGAGGGTACGCTTTGCACGTTCACAAGCAGTGCGGAGACGGCGAACAGCCCTTTTGTTCTCCCTGATGTCTTTCTTGTGCTTTCGATTGAACTCGGCAATGAAAAGGTTGACCATTCGGTTGTCAAAATCCTCCCCACCCAAGTGGGTGTCCCGAGCTGTGGACTTGACCTCAAAGATGCCATCTTCAATGGTGAGAACGGAGACATCGAAAGTACCACCTCCAAGGTCAAAGATCAACACATTTCTCTCGGCACCAACCTTTTTGTCCAAGCCATAAGCAATAGCAGCAGCAGTTGGCTCATTGATGATTCAGAGCACATTGAGACCAGCTATGGTCCCAGAATCTTTGGTGGCCTGACGTTGGGAATTGTTGAAATAGGCTGGTACTGTGACCACAGCATTTGTGACAGTCTTCCCAAGGTAAGCTTCAGCAATTTCTTTCATCTTAGTCAAGACCATAGAAGATACTTCTTCTGGATAGAAACTTTTGGCTTCCCCTTTGTACTCCACTTGGACCTTAGGCCTGCCTGCGTCATGCACCACCATAAATGGCCAATGCTTCATGTCTGATTGTACAATTGCATCATCAAATCTGCGACCAATCAGACGTTTGGCATCAAAAACCGTGTTGGTGGGGTTCATTGCAAATTGATTCTTTGCAGCATCACTGATTAAACGTTCTGTGTCAGTGAGGGCGACGTAGCTTGGGGTGGTCCTGTTTCCTCGGTCATTAGCAATGATCTCCACTTTTCCATGTTGGAAGACTCCCACACATGATTAAGTGGTGCCAAGATCAATGCCAACTGTGGGTCCCTTCGACATGGTTGCTGGGGAGTCGGGGATCGTAGCTGACCACTGTGGAGAGAAGGGCTGCTGCTGCGCTGAGTAGACCCTGATCATAGAACATATTAATGGATGATTTAGTAGGCAGCTCTGAATCTTGTTAAAAAAATGAATGAAAATCTAGCTATGTATTTAAAGTGGATAAATTTAGTCCTGAACTCTTTTCAATCCTGAAAAAATGCCCTTATCTGGAAGCTCCAGGGCTTGAAACACACTCTTTTCTCTCATTTGTCTCCTTTTCCTCCCCCTCTTCTTCTGTCTCCTACCTCTCATCCTCCTCCCTTACCTCTCCTTCGCTTATTGTAACAAGAACCAAGAAACCTGAGTTGAGCTTCCCTGACTAGTTCCTTGCCACCATGTCCTCAGTGGATCTTTAAAAGGATTGTTTACATAAGTGTAGGAGTTGGACAAAACTGCTTAGTGCATGTTCCGTGGTCCTCTTAAATGGTAGCAATATTTGGAAGAATATGGGAGTAGATGGTGAAAGAAATTTCTCTTGTGGAAGATTTTAGTGCAAAGTATACTATATCACATTGGAATTTCCTAGAAAGTGGGCACAATTTAGAAAGGTCAAACATCTCAGTTGTATAGTAGCACAATATAAGTTATATACATTTTCTTATAATTATCCTTATTTCACTGACATGTAGCACCTACTAAACCAGCTTGCCAGCTCTCCAAACCTTAGGACCATTTTTAAGAATCTCAAAAAAAAGGTTTTTCTCCTTTTTGCATCATGGACACCTTTGGCAAGCTGGTTAAGGCTATTAATCTTTTCTCAGGAAAAATATTTGTAAATACACAAAATAAAATACATAGGATTATAAAGGAAACTAATAATAATAAAACAGTTATAAAATATTAAGAAAAGAACCTGTGCTTTAGAACATGGTTTTCATTGAATGAACAAATACCATCATTACCCTATGGCCAAACTTCCCCAACTTAGTTTAGACTGAGCCTTAGACAATAAATAAGACAGTCTGCTCATGGGTTTGATGGTTTCCCAGATTTGTAGTACCTGATTTCATTATGCTGCTACTTCCTTTGAGAACTCAGGGTCACTTTCATGCCCTGGTGAGTCATTGGAGTCACAGAAATATTATTTAACATGTGGTAATGAGGTGGGAGAAGAGGAGGGTTGGACTAAGAGACTTAAATACCAGTCCAGGCTCTGTGGCAACTTTGCTGTGTGATCCTTGTCAAATCACACAAACTTATCTGATCCTCAGTTGCCTTATTTGTTAAATGTGGGGTTAGATGATCTGTAGGGTTTTTTCAGCATCCTGTATTTTATAATTCCATGGGCAAACCTGACTCAAAATTAAGACTATGATTATCTTTTACAGTGGGATGTCTGGCAGTTAAGAATTTGAACTCTAATTTAGAATAATATTTTCCCCTCTGTTTTGTCATTAATGTCTTCTATACAACTGGGAGTGATGAACCTTGAAATAGGGTTCATTTCCAAGACTTCTAAAAGAGAGTTTCCTAATAGAACTTTCTCACTCCTCCCTAGCCCAGACCAATGGAAATTTTGTTTTTCAGATACTTTTTCCCAAATTAAAGAAAAAATACACCAGAAAACCTCTAAGGTACCCAAGCATCTATAAGATAATACCTATTTAATAACTGCTAGTATGACTATTACCTGATGTTGATATTATAAATTTGCCTAACTAGGTAATAATAATAAATATCAGTAGACATTTACATAGTATTTTATAATTTGTATAATATATTTATTATTTAATATAATTTAATATTTAATTGAATATAATTGAATAATATATCATCATATAGCATAAGTTATATATTTACATAACATGGGTAGTTTACCCACATAATTCTAACTGTTCCTAAAAAAAATGACAATCTGTTTCCAATTTCCACACAGGATCTTCTGTGTACAAAATTTACTTCCTCCTTACTGCCAAATAATGAAATCTTGACTTACTTCAAAACACAATTCATGAAAAAACAAACAGACACAATTCAGGCCCCATTTTCTCAATGAGGCTTTTCCTTGTGTACCCAAATTTGAGTTGCTTTCTTCTTTATTTTTAAAGTATTTTGCATTTTTTTCCTCTGGATTTGTGATTTCACTGCTATACACTGATGTAAACCCCTGGAATCTGGCTTCAAATTCTGACCACTCCATCAAATATCAGCATTAGGAGAAAGTACTGATACTCTTCCACAGCATAACAAGCCACTGAGTCCTCTGCAATTCAGGCTTCTGCTGCTCTCTTTTCTGTGTCTGTAGGTCTGGACTAGGAAGGAATCAGTAGGAAGAGAAAGAAGGAATGGATTTAAGGGCTATTGCAGAGACGAAACAAACAGAACTGAATGTGATTGTATGTGGTAGGAAGTGAAAGGGAGGAATCAAAACTAACTTTGAGGTTTCAAGCGTGGGTGACTGGGAGGATGGTTGTGCCATTAATAATGATAGGGATGTTGGAGGGAAGGGTAGGTTTTAGGGGAAAGATGGTAAATTTGATTTTAGACATTTGAAATTTGAAATGCTGCTGGGTAATCAGGATCTATTTGCCAGTGTAGAGCACGAGTAGGAGAAATTGATCAACTTAGTGAGATCAAGGGTGAAATCATTGTTGGGATTTTGATGACATTTCCTTAATAGATGTGAACAGCCTTAATGGGGATAGAAATACCTTCTGCCTATGTACTTGTTGACCCCTTATCACCTCATTGAAGGTGATTGTTTGAGTCCCAGAATTCAAGGGATTATTTGATTGGCTAATATGTTATCCATCTGAGCCACATTTTGGGACTCAGACCTATAACAAGGAGCAGACAGACTCCCTGTCATATATTCTATGGTCCACCATCACTGACCTCCTTGCTGATTTATGAATAAGACATTTCATCTTTCAGTTCTGGGTATTTTCACTGGCTGTACCTCTCTCATCACTGCCTACTGGCTTTCCTGGTATCCTTCAAGTCTCAACTAAAATCTCATCTTCTACAGGAGGCTTTTTTTTCACTTAATTCAGGATGTTCCTTTTAATTCTACTGCCTTCCTCATTAGTTACTTACTATTCCCTGCCCCTGCATATATAGCTTGCTTGTGCATGTTTGTTTTCTTCTTGTCTTACCCATTAGATTGATTTCCTTTGGGGTGGAGACTATCTTTTGTCTCTTTCTGTATCCTTAGCACTTAGCATAGAGCCTGGTAAATAGAAGATATTTAATAAATGCTTATTGGATGACTGGCATCTGCATAGTTTCCCAAGGAATTCCTTTCTTCCAGCTTGTAAGGTGGCAACCCTGAAGAAGGGGCAGTGATAGAACTCCTCAAGGGGAAGAACAGTGTGGCCTCAAGAGAGAAGGGAACCACTTGGGAGTAGTGGACAGGGACAGCTAAGGCATGAAGGGAGTACCTGGCGCAGAATCTGGGGAGAGTGGTGAGAGTTATAGCCTCTTGGATAGAAGAAAGCCATATAGCAGAAGGAACAGAAAACAAATGGAAAAGCACAATTTAGGGAAGTAAATATAGACTTTCTTTTCTTCTGCAATTGTTAGTGATTTAGCTTTTGTTGGTTTGTTTGGAAGGAGCTTGACTCTCTAGCAATCCCAAATTCAAAATTCCCTTTTGGGGAAGGGGATTTCAGATCCTTAGTGTAGTGTTTTCAAATTTTATGATTATCTAAGTCCCTAGAAGTCCAGAGATCAGTAGAAGATAAGGAAGGGAAAGACTCTCTAAATGTCTTTTATCTATAGGAATTTGAACTACAGAATATGCTATGGCCATGAAGCATTATATATCTGGGGGACAAGGCAGTACTTATTGAATGGAGAGAAAATTTGTTTTGCTAAGTTTTATGGTCTTCTGTGAATCCTGTGTATTATGTATCATCTGTGTGATGAAATAAACAGTCCGGTATCCAAAGTATTAGTGTGAGTGGTTACTTTTCACCCACATATGCAGAGATTTAGACATAGGCTAGTCATTCTGAGTCGCTCTGGGAAAGTCCTAGAGAGGGGCAAGAGCCAAAGTGTGCTTTATGAGAAATCTCCAAGATTGAACTCAATCCTGATAAGCCCAGAGTTTAGGGAATTAGGCCACTTTTAACCTAGTCCCAGGATGACTGTGAAATATAGTGTGAAAAGCACTAAATTTGGAAATCAGGGAGATTGGGACTTGAACTCTGGAGCTGGCTTTTACTGACTATATGACATTGGATAAATCTCTAGGTCTTAGTGCGCCCCCCCCCCCCATTTTTAAACTGAGGGGATTGATCTCTAGGGTCTTTTTCAATGTTAATGTTTTGTGATTCTTTGACACCATTTAAGATTTGAAAAAAATACACTTTCAAGGATTTTTCTAAATATTTTCCATTGGCACACTTTTGCTCCTGGTGATAGCTATTTCTACATGGGAGAACCTTGCTGCTTGCTTGATTCTCCATGAACACCGTGGCACCTTTTGCATCCTTTCATTCCTGTTCTTTGGTATAGCACCAATTATATTTGTGCCACAGTACATCTCTGAACAAAGAGCTTCTTGTCTTTCCCACTGTCACTTGTTTTTGTCTTAGCAGTTTCCTTCTATGCCCAACAGGCATTTGGATTCCTGCTGTGTTCTTATAGGCAAAGCTGCAAATAATTTTTTTCCCTTCTCATTTCACATTGTGAAGATATTGGTTTGATTTTTCCATTTAGTTCTTTGGTTTGGACCAGCCTAGGCCTTCATAATGCTATTTAACCATGGAACTGACTGATGCAATTCAGAAATACTCTCAAATCCATGTTAAAGGAGTCCTGAAATGGAAAAGAAATTAGATCAAAGATCTGACAGGATGCTTCTGCTTTCTGTTTTTGCCTAGTATGGATAAGAATGGGCAGAGTGATATAACCAGTGTTGGGAGCCCAAACAGCTGGAATCTGTTTAGAAGATAAGGCAGATAAGGCATATTGGAAGGGTGAGGTAGAATTCAATGGTGGAATATGCCCTCTATTGAGAATGAGAAGATCTGGGTTCTAGACTTGCCTCTGCCATTAATTAGATGTATGATGTTGGACAAGTCACTTCCATTTTTCTGATCCTCCATTTTATTATTTCTTCAAAGGAAGACTTATCCAAGGTCAGCTCTAGGTCTCTGATGGTGAATAGAAAGGCCCAAGAACTCACTAATATGTAATTTTTATTGTGGTAAAAGGAAACTCAAGGCAATTCTGTATCAAAATTCAAAGTCTTTGTGTCAGAAACTATATTCCCTTAGGACAATATTCACCTTAGAGAAAGATATGCTTCCCTCTGTGCTAGCTACACAATCTTTCAAACTTCTTTTGTCTATTACTGTTTATATATAGTAAACATTCCTTGTGAAACCATAAGCTTTTAGCTATGCATGATAAGGAATTTGTTTGTGTCTTGTGATTCTTTGCTTAATAACCCTGGCAGAGCTATTAGACTATGTTAATCTGTTTGTTTAATATATTTAGTTCTTTATGGTCTGAGCCATATGTGAGATCATTACCATAATCTAGTCCCTCACGCAATGTCTTACATTTAATAAGTATGTATCATATATGTGTTGAATAGGTGAGCTATTTATTTAAGTGTAGATGTCCATAATCTAGTCTTTATAGGTTTCCTTTGAGCAGGGTCTACCTGTATACAGTAAAAGTAAAACATTTGATTCAGAGAATAATCTACTTTTGTAATAGGTGTAGGGACTGGATCTGTGATTTTACTGGTAGAGGGAACTCCCAGGTGAAGAAATTCAGGTTGGTATTTTCTGTGCACTGGAGAACTACCTAGAGCAGTAAAGTGATTTGCTTGGATTCATTCAGGCAGTAAATGTCAGAGGAAGGAGTTGGACCTAGGTCTTCCTGGTTTTGAGTCCAACAACTTTGAAATAATAATAGCAATTTGATATTATTATGATAAATAATATAATATGAAATATTAATATGAGATGATAGGTTGAGAATAAGATCCTTATAATAATTGAAATTTATATAATAGCTCACATAGTCTTTCATATTTCTCGCCTGATTCTGTTGCTATAGCAGTCCTATAAGGTAAATTCAATTGACATCATTATCTTCATTTTGTAGTTGAAGAGAAATAACGTCAAAAGAAGTTAACTTATTGGCTCATGGTTATATATCCAATAAGTATTTGGGGGTGAGTTCATGTATCTGATTCTGAGTTCTACATTTTTTCCCTCTTACACCATGCCATTTCTCAAATATACATATATATTCACATATACATATATATGTAGATACACATACACATGTATATAGATACCCACCCCCTCTCTCTTGGTCTCTCTCTCAACTTTACCTAAACTTTCTCCTTTGATCCTTATAATAACCCTGTAAGAAAGGCATAAGGATAGTATTTCCACCACTTTGCAGATGAAGAAATGCGACAATACCAGTTTTCTTGCCATTCCTTATGAGTAAACTTCTATCCAAGTGAGTAGGCAGTGGTGTAATGTTACCTTTTAAAGTCAAAAGACCTGGATTTGAATCCTGGATCCACCATTTATTAACTGTGATCTTGAGAAAATCATTAACCTATCAATCTTAGAGAGGTTAAATTTATAAAAGAGAACTTACATCTGTTTATATCTGTAAAATGAGGGAGTTGAACAAGATAAAATCTAAGGTTGCTTCCAATTCTAAATGCATGATCTTATGAACCACCAGTAAAAATGTTATGAACTCTAGTTTTGTTAAATTAACATATATTTATTTGAGTTTAAGAGTCTATGAATTTTAACTCTAACTTTTCAATATGGTTCTAGATTTCTGTCCTTAAACTTTTTAAGTAATCATCATATTTTCTGTCCTGACCTTTTCACATTCTCTCTATCATTGCTATAGAGGATTTCTCTACCTATTTGGATTCTGTAATGTTATCATGGTTACAAACCAAAGAAGTACTTTGTCTTTAGGCTTGGAAAAATTCCAAAATATAGATTTCATAAAATTTGGTTTAGTATTTTATAGACATGTCTTTTTCATTTGCTTCTTCTTGTGCAAGTAAATATTAAAAATAAAATCTAAAATAGTCCCGGGGCCACATTGGCAAGATCAATTCCTGGAGTTGGAGCATTGTGGTTGGGCTCCTTGGATCCAGCTTTTTCTATTTCCTGTATGCTCCTGATCCTTTTCTCAGTACAAATATGCCTACTTTTTGCAACACTACCCCTTTCCTGCTAATACATTCTTTCGTTAATCCACTTATTTTCTTTAAAAGAACTAGAACCAGAGTCAGCAGATTTGAGGTTCATTCTTGGCTTTACCATTTACTAAATATGTTGGAAAGTTGCTTAATTTTTCTGAACCTCAGTTTCCTTATTTGTAAAAGAAGAGGGTTGGACCAGATGAAGGCTCTTCCAGTTCCAACATTCTGATTTTATGATTTGTTCTCAGTATTTTCATTCCACTTTTTTCTTTCCAGTATTTATTGGCTTAGATTTGGCTTTAGTGTGTTTAAAGTCATTTCTCCATCTCCCTCTTGTCAGTGATCCCCCAAAAAATATTTATTGAGTCCAGGATTCCACTTCCAGTTCTGCCATTAATTAGTTGTGTGAACTTAGCTTTTCTTGGACTCAATTTTCTTAGCTGCAAAATGATGAAGTAGGTCTAAATATTCATCTCTGAGTTCCCTTTTACTTCCATCTCTTAGAAGTCCATGATATTAAATGATGATCTCGAATGTCCATTCCTATTCTCATATGAAATGTGTATGTCCACTTTGGATTTTCTTGGACATATTTTCATTTATGTATACTTAAATAAACTTTTAACAGGCTCCTAATTGGTTTGTCTTTCTACACTCTCTGCATAGCTGCCAAATTGATATTACTAAGGTATATATCTTATAATGTCACTTACCTGCTCGATAAACTCCAAATGCTCCCTAATAGCTATTCTAGAATAAAATAGAAATTTCTCTGTTTGGCATGTTAACCCCTTCAAAATCTGACTCCAGGATATCTTTCTAAACTTACTGAATTTTGTTTTCCTTTCATTCATGTTATAGTCAAGTCAAACTTGCTATTCCTATTATAAGATATTTGATCTTTTATCTCATGATATATAAAAAACTCAAGATATAGTTTCTGGGTAATTAATCATTTTATTAATCAAGCTAGTGAATGACTGATAAAAGGGGTCAGTGGTACTCTTGAATGCCAATGACTCCTCATGAAACCCACTCAATCAGTGCTTATATGCCCTTGGAAGAGTGGGTTTTCCTGCGAATGGCAGTCAACTCTGATTGGTTCACAATTAATGAGAGAATGAATATTATAATAAGAGGTAGACTTATTATAATGAGGGATTGGGGGATGTGACTGGATATTCTGGCTCCCAGACCACCCCAAGCCTCAGACAATCTAAACAAAGCATCTATCCCCTACCCTGCCAACCCAAGCCTAAGTAGAACACAATGGGTTTCCCCTCATAATCATCAATATCCTTCATATGCTGACTTGATCTAGTAGAGAATAAGGATGTAGGAAGGGAAAACCCCTACATCTCCCCAATCATTTGTTATTTAATAATCATTTCTCTCAATATCCAAGTCTTTATATAGACTATCTTTCATACTTGGAATCTATTTGCTTCTTATATGTACCTCTTTCAATCCCGAACTTCCTCTAACTCAGATCAAGTGCAATCTCCAAAATTAGGTTGATCCTTTTCATTCCCCTAGCTTTTAGGGCCTTTCCTCCTGGCAGCTGAGAAACAGGTAAGCATTTACTTACCTGTTGTAAATATCCCATCTCTCTCTCTCTCTCTCTCTCTCTCTCTCTCTCTCTCTCTCTCTCTCTCTCTCTCTCTCTCTCTCTCTCTCCCCCTTCCTCCTCTACCAAGTAGAATGGACGTTTCTCAAAAAATCACTCTTTAAAAAAAAATTCTCAGTGGCCTAGCACAATGTCCAGTATATAGAAGGTACTTAATACATGCTTGTGGAATGAAAATCAATAATGATTGAAATGATGATGCCCATATGATAAAATTCATTTCTCCCTTCCTTCTTTTGCAATGCAGCCTTGACAGTAAGCATGAAATGTCTCGCTGTTTCCCAGCTGTTTTTCATTAGATACATATGTAACAATTATATTTCATTTTATTGCTGGGTCCTGTTAGCAAGCCAGATACATGGTTGGCGAATAATTTTTACTTCTTCTGTTCAGATACCATCAGCAAAGGTTAAACCAAAACCCATGTCAATAAATTAAACAAAGGCAGAAGGATTCAGTCCAATTTTCATGCTTCATTGCAACATAGAGGTGACCCTGGGGTCTAGAAGGTTATGAGAAAAGTTCTACCAAGTTGAAAAAGTTTAAAATTTGACAGTCCTAGGATCATAAAACCACAAATTTTGAGCTGGGAGGAGTCTTAGAGATCATATTGTTCAGAAGAAGAAATTTATAGACAAAGAAATAAAGGTGTAGGCTGGTGAGGTGATTTTTCCCAGGTCACACAGGTAGTTAGTTGTAAACCCCGGGTCTTCTAACTCTAGATGCAACATTATTTCCAAAATGGACTTTGTGTTTGCTGCCTAGGACAACTTTGTATTCCTCTACATAAATGCAGGTACAATCCATATTTTTAGTCAATCCTGTAATTCTCAGGAAAAGAGCTGATTTTAAAAAGGAGTAGAATAACAGTCATTTTCATAGACTGACTTGAGAAACAATTGGAAAATCCAATTTTTTAGAAAGTCATCCCTGACTAAAATTAATTCTTCCACTGTATTGTGCTTGAAATTGCTACCATTAAAATTATTCTTTTGGGGGAGGGTATTATATCTACAGAAGATCTCTATTTAAAATTCTGGTTTGCTATCTACAGCTGAAGTTAGGCTATAAGAACAGGTGTGCCCTTTTGATTGAGTCTAAATTTTACAGAACAAATACTTTTATTAAGGGAATTTGTTCTGTGAAGTTTGTATTCAGTAAAAAGTCCACATTTGAGGATCTAGAGGCCCACATTGAGGCCTCAAGGTCACAAATTTCCCACACCTGGAAAGTAACGTAAACCTGATTATTATGAAATTGTTCCCCAGGAAGGTCTTGGAGCAGTGAGAGTGGGAGAGGGGCAATTATAGGAGGGACCTTTCTTTATGGGAATAAGAGCAAGGTGAAAGTGTCTCACTGGCCCCTATAGAAAGAGGGGATAGCCCCTCAGAGATCTCTCATAAGGCAAAGATTTTGTATTTCCCCTCCCACACCCCATGGGATTCCCAGGGAAAGGTGAAGTCCCGGTTGGTGGGGAAACTACCTAACAGGGCCATTTTCTCTGGCTTATTATGAGGATAGGTAACATGCAATAAGGGTTGGCATTCTTTGCTGCATCAATGATGTTTTTCCTGTTTATGCCCTTCTCTCCATGCATCTCTTACCACCTGGATTTGATTGTTCTCACCTGTGGCTTGGCCTACCCGAGACACTTCAAAATGTAGAAGGGTTCAGGCAGTTAGTTGTTCTGCCCTGACCAGAGAGTAGCAGTTGGGGTTGTTAGAGCAGTCAGGGGGCAGAGAAATAGCAGCTGCCTCCTGAGGGGAGTAGGCAGCAGCAGGCATAATTGGAGACTTCTGCAGTAGTTGGAGGGGGTGGGATCAGTGACCACTACTGTGAAACCTCAACAGAGTTGGTCTGAGAAAGGATGAGCAATTGAAGGCCTCGATGACAGAGAGCTGTGGTACAGCTGGCATGACCTTGGGCCTCAGATTCAGCAGGCTTGGGTCTGGTGGTGCAGGCACATACATATATTCTCAGAACATGGCAGGGGTAGCAGGCACAGATGGGTTCCCTTCTAACAGCAGTTAACTTCCTCAGCATAATGCCTGATGGGCAGATCACCAGCTGTTTGATTCTTTAAGTCTACCTTATACATGAACCAGATAGAAGATATTTTTATTTAATTGAAGAATTCCAGGACAAGGGGCTGAATTGTGAGTTGCTAAAGCTAAGATAACTTAAAAGAAACTAGGCATTTCCCCCTTACTTAACCATTTACTTGCAGTGGCATAGAGTTAAGTTCCCTGGGTATCTATCCTGAATTCCTCATTCCTTATTAAACAGTTCAGAAAATGCATTTATTTCAGTGTTCTCTATCAGGGGTAGAGAACCTACAGCCTGGAGGCCACATCTGGCCCTCTAGGTGCTCATGTGTGGTCCTTTGACTGAATCCAGCCTTCACAGGACAAATCCCCTTAATAAAAGGATTTGTTCTGTGAAACTCAGGCAAAAGGCTGCACCCAAGGACCTAGAAGGCTACATGTGTACTCAAGGCCACAGGTTCTCCACTTCTGGTCTAGGTGATTCTACTGCTTCATCCCAGAGGTGATGGGGAACTCTTATTAGTTCCATGTGAAACTGTTTATAATAAATTTGAAATCTGACTGGATTGAGATTGGAGTTTGTGACTTGTTGCACTCTAGAGACAGTAGCCTGACTGTGGAACTGGGGACAGTGGAGGAATTCCTCCCTATCCTATTCTCCATTGATATGTCTCCCCCCCACCCCACCCCCGAAGCTGCTATCCCTGTATGACAGTGTTGCTCTTTTGGAACAGTTCTTTACACTCTTGCTCAACAATCACCCTTCCCATGATTCAGCAAAGTAGGGTAGCCAATATAATTCAGTTCACAACTGATGTTAGACTCATTCAACAGAGAAAATTTTTATATGAGGACACAGGGACTCTAGAACTAGGGATCAGCTCTTTCCCTCTGGTATGCATCAGGAACTTGGTATTTTGTGCAAAATTTGGCTCTAATAGCCATTTGGCTTCATATCATTGGCATGGACAAGTGAATGTTTCTCCCTATAGTTAATTCATCATTTATGGAGCAGGGTGAATGGACTCTTAGTTGAATCTAGCAAAGAGAATTCTGTTTAAACCATGCAACCTTAGCATCTCTTGCCTTGACCTCATGGCTTTTCAACTACAATATCTATCTCCTGAAACCCTGTCTCATCACTTCCTGTTGTACACTTTCCCTCTCTCTCTTCCACCAAAGCCTTATAAATCCACACATTAAAAGGGGAGATATGACAAAATGGGTACTATGTAAAAATCTCATGAGCTTGGAATCTTTTAGTGTAGATTCCCCTCTTGTCTCTCTCCCAACTCATACTTGCAGTTAGGTCCCCTAAGGATAAATATTGCAGTTTTAAGGTATTCTGTCAGTCTGTACTTGTAAAGCTCTAGCTCATAAACCCCCTTCAATTTGTTTGTTTCCAGTAGCCATCCACATATATAGTTAGCTTAAAATAAAGTCCCAGTGAGTGGTCAGAGAGAAGAACAATTGAGAAAGCCTCTTTCTCAATCCTTAACCTTTTCAAATACAAATGGATCATTTAAGAATCTGGAAAAATATTGACTCACATCTCATTTTCAGTTTTCTGTCCATTACATCCTATAATTTAATAAACAGATTGAGAAAACAAATGATTTGGAGTTCTCGTTTTAAATCTCTCCTCTTCCCCATTACAGTAGTTTTTGGTAATAGTATGTTATGACAAATTATATAAAATATTTCTTACAGGTGTTTTTTGATAACAGTAATATAAATTTACTAAATATGCATAAGTAAAATATATATTAACAATTTTTGGGAATAAAACTCCAAGATATATGCAAATCATCATTTACCTAAATGAGAAATAATAGATAACCATTAGGCTCTGGTTTATAAGGAGAAGGGACATTTATAATAGTTCCATAGATTTAGAACTTGTGGGACCTTAGAAGTCATCTAATGCCATTTTCCCATTTTATATATGAGGAACAGAGATCCAGAGGTTAACTTACTTGCTCAAGGTCATATAGGTAAGCATCAGACACGAGAGTTGAATGCACATTACCTGTCCAGAGATACAGTGTTCTTTCCTTTCCTTTCCTTTCCTTTCCTTTCCTTTCCTTTCCTTTCCTTTCCTTTCCTTTCCTTTCCTTTCCTTTCCTTTCCTTTCCTTTCCTTTCCTTTCCTTTCCTTTCCTTTCCCTTCCCTTCCCTTCCCTTCCTCTCCTCTCCTCTCCTCTCCTCTCCTCTCCTCTCCTTTCCTCTCCTCTCCTTTCCTTTCCTTTCCTTTCCTTTCCTTTCCTTTTCTTTCTTTCCTTTTCTTTTTTTGGAGGGCAATTGGGGTTAAGTGATTTGCCCAAAGTCACCTGGCTAGTAAATGTGTCAAGTGTCTGAGGTCGGATTTGAACTCAGGTCCTCCTGACTCCAAGCCATTGTTTTGCTTGAAGCCTCATAAAAACCTTATGAGATATATGTTGCAGATATTATTACCTTCATTTTATAGGTGAGGATACTGAGACCCAGAGAGATTAGGTGATTTGCCTACCATCACAAAGCTAGTGCTATAGCTGGAAACTTGAAGGTAGAGTTTTGAAGGACCTATTTTAAGTCCACACACTATAATTGCTATGCAATGTTGCCTTTGAGCTTGGTACGACATTCCTGAGGACCAAAGTCAAGAGCAGAAGAATCAACTCAAGTCATAGAAGTAGAGAAATATAGTTTTTCATTAACTTCCATGAATTGACGAGGCTTTTGACAAAGATGACTTCATTTTAATAAAATTAAATACACATACACACATACATGAATTGACTTTGGCTTATGTATGACTTCTTTTGAGAAAATTTTCCCATTAAAATATTTCTTTTTCATATTATTAAGTTTATAATTTTAAAAAAATTACTTAAAATAAAAGTATGAAGTGCCTTTGCCTAGTAATATGAGTATTTTCTTTTAAACAAATAGAGTAGGCCTTGAAGATCTGAATAAGTGGTCCCCTTTCAAAGCAGTAGTGGGCAAGTAACCACTAATTCCAAGGACGCAGAAGGTTTGATCATAGAGCTTCTCTCTGGGAATTCAAGCCTGAAGCACAATTTTTCTGGACAGCTTCAGTATTGGCTGATCTTTTGTCCTCCTATTGAGGGAACAGCCAAAAGTCATTCAGATCAAGTTTTGCAAATAAAGTAGCTAATTGAATTGGGGAATATCACTTTTAATCATAATAATAATGATGTAAAAATAAACACATGACAGATTTTTATAAACTTGCACACTGGTTCTGAGGATTGTCCCAAAAGAGGAGCTCTCACATTTTTGTGAGCAAGGGCTTCAAAAAGTCAACTGAATCTGTTATCTCATCAACTTGGGAATTTCTATCAGCCAGTAAGGTCAATTGAAGTCCATTCATGTCATCCTGAAATATGTTATTGTAATGGTTATGGGATATGAAGGTCTTCCATGCCTCTTGAACTTGCTGACTCAGCAGGAAGGGGTGGGGCAAGAGGAAGCAGGAGCCAAGCTAGAGTGCATATAGTGACTCAAAGTATGGTGGCAGCAGCAGTGGTGAACTCCTCTTTTTTGAGCCAGCCAGAATTTCTGCTGAGGACTCTTGCTGAGGACTGCCAGGGATGGGGACTGTAGTGGGGTGGAGCTGCTGGGAGCAACCTGTGTGGACTCTGAGCAGTTGCTGTGAGTGAGGAGAGAAGGATAAAGATCCTGAGGTCTTTAAAACAGCCTGAGGTAGCCTGTTCTGTTTAGAAGGCTTGAGAATGTGGGTGTTTACTACATTAACTATGTGTGCCAACTTCATAACTACTGTGATGGCTTTGACTTTCTGGTTTTAGGACTCAGTTTTCTGGTATTTGAATAAATGTTCTAGCTTTGTACCCCATGTAGAGATCCTGGTATATTTTGTGATTAATAACCATATCTACTGTAGGCATTGTGTAAGCATTGTGAATATTGCATCCTTGATATAGTTATTCATGAATGTCCTATCATAAGTCTGTCATAGGGGGTTTACACAACCTTAAGGAGACCTTTCTTACTGTTTTCTGATATCACTAGGGGTCCAGTGGAGCACTATGGCTGTC